>OUQQ01000271.1:0-24809 GCA_900404475.1 Spongospora subterranea | reverse complement strand
ACCTTCCAGGTCCCATTCTTCGATTTTAATACTCCTGTTACGGTCACAGTTGACGTGTGCACAGAGGCCCCACGTCTTTCGGTCAAGCAGTATTCTTTTTACTGAGTTTCATCAGGTCTTTATCCAAAAGATCGGGGCAAGTCGAGCGTTCTTGTGTTTTTTTGAATGATACTGTCATTTAAACAACAACCCTCATGACCACCGTTCGGCCGCCGAAAGTGGAAAATGTCCCTCTTCAAAACCCCATATGGAACGCCCTTCAGCAGTTCACAATCGGTGATGTACTTGTCCCGCGCAGTGTCACCTTTATCGAACCATGGATGCCCATTGAGGATGTTCTCGCCCTGATGTCTTCCAAAGGATATATGTCATTACCGGTTCTGAATAGTAATGGGGGCATTGCTGGCGTCGTCGATGTCATCGATGTAGTTGCTTTTTGTAAGGAGAATCCATGGCCACTGTTTAAACTGGTTTCCTTTTTCAAATTTGCTTTGCATCATCAAATGTTGCGTTCTGTTTCTAAGCGAATCCAAAGTCATTGTTATCATGTTGTACGGTGTATTGATGAAATTATGCGGGTCTCCATTCTGTTCATTTTGCAAGAAGTATTTTTCTTATTTTGATGTGATAGATGCCTCAGTATTTGCGAAGGTCAGAGCGCAACAGCCTCCAGAGCAAAAAAAGTACGAAAACAAAAATGGTCAGGACATTCCCCCTGCGGACGAGCTCGTTTTGCGAAGACCGAAAACAGTGGATCCAAAATTCAAGCCGCCAAAGTTGCCTGCTATTTTTGAGTAGGTTGTCTGTCGCTTCGTTTTGATTCACAAAAATGACCTCCATTATCCTTTAGAGACGACTGGATGAATAATCCTATCGGGTCGCTGGTCAATTATTCTAGGCGTCATTCGCCTCTTTACGTTCACCGCTCGATGCTGCTGTCCGACCTTGTCCAGACTCTCACTAATGGCAAACATCACCGTGTTATGGTGCTTGTTGATGATCCGATCAGCCCCGTACCTCATCCATTTGAAATAGTCGCTGTCATCAGGTCCATTCTCACACATATCACGTTTCGTTACATAGCAGCATGTAAACACTCTGTTATATCATGTACACTTCTCCCGCTGCGGTCATTGCCGGGGTACATTATCAACTCATTTTTGTTGATTTGTTTCTACATACACAGGGGAGAATTGCGTGGATTTTTCTTAAATTCCATCCAGGAACCTTCGCGCTTTTTCAACTTCAAATGAAATGAGTTTGTCCTTGGTTTTTTCTTGAAATGTGCTCTCGCGCTTCACTAATTTGCACATAGTCAATACGATATGACGTGTTTTGTGTTTCTGATATTACACTGGGCGACATCGACAGTCAATATGTTGGAACAACGTCAAATCATGTTTACCCAGCGACTTTGGCTGCTGCGCGACGATTTGATACGCATATCCTCAACTCAACTGCGAGAACTGGGAATTGGTTCCGAGCTTTTCGGTACATTGTCAAACGTGCTGCCTGGTTAACAAAAGTATTCATTATAGCTGTTTAGAAAAATCAATCGTTGCTGTTGAAGCCGATGTTGCTGTTATTGATGTAGGTGTTTCCCTTTTGGCTTTGGTTGATTCTCCGCTAGCGACATAAAACAATTCTGTTTATGATATTTGTAATATCCGCTATGAGGTTTGCGACCATCGACATCATTGATGACCACGGTTGACGGACTACTTTCGTGACGATATGTTTTATAACCATTTTCGCAAATCAGCTCTTAAGCACTCGCATTTCTTGAAAGTGGCGTCATGACCATTTTTGAAATTTTTTTGAACAGGCGCTCAAGTATTTCATGTCGGCTAACGTAAGCGTACTTGCTGTTGTCGACAGGATGGGTCTCTTAATAAACTCGTTCTCTGGGACTGATCTGCGCCGTTTGACACACATGGATCATAGTGCATTGGTGTTGACCGTTGGAGAGGTTAGGGCACCAACCTAATATTTCACATCTGAATCCATGTGTTTTCTGGTTTTGTTGATTTAACATTAATTGTTCTTTTATTTGTAACCGGACTGGGTTGGTTCTAAACGCCTGTCGTTTTACTGTAGTTCATCGACAGAAAGAACTATCCAGACAAGCCAGATCCTCTTCGTATCAAGAAAGAATGCATGTTGCTGGATGCTATCGATATGATTGCAGACAGTCAGAAGACACGCCCCATGCATCATTTATGGATGTGTGATGTGACAAGTCGAGCAGGCGGTCTCGTTTCTCTTACCGACTTCATGCGTATCTTCTCAACGTATCATCTCCCAGTCCATCCGCAATCGTTTGACGTTCCTGATCTCGGTACGTGAGTTTTCATCGTTCGTTCAACCTATTTCTATCATTTCGGGTTCCAACGCTGTGTTGAATTATAGCATAACAAACCTTTATTTGAGAAGTTCTTCCAAATTTTGCTATTGTCCTGAGGAAGAAGCTTGTTACTAATTCGCTTCAGGGTCACTTTCCGTAACCGCCATGCTTGTTCGACATGTAGCTGCGACGAAAAGTCGTCACCGTACCCAACGCTGTTTGTTCGTTGGTGTTCGGTTTCCGGGGCAGGTACAGCTCTCACACGTTCCTCTTCATTTTTTTTACTTTTCTCTTGTAGTCCATGATGCGGACTCCAGCCGCACCCGATAATGAAAACCCATCTTTCCGCACCTCCTCATTCACGTTTAAAATCGATGCTTCACATTTAGGTGATCAATTTTTCGATAAATTGTGTATTTTATCAAGAAGGTTTTGATTCATAACATTTAATCTTTGATTTGTGACTCGCACATTTTCGACCATGAATTTACTTTTACTGCGTTTGTTTTGTTGTCCCTAGTAAGTTCAGAATTAACCTTAATTATCTAACAGGCCGGAATCTGACTTTATATTTGTACGATAAGCGCAAGTTCTTTTTTGGCCCAGATAAGCTAATTGGTCAAGCTGAAGTGGACATTGCGGTAAGTCATTCACTGCCCTGAGGAACTTCATTGTTGATTTGATTATTGGTCGCATAGTGGATCGCAAACGGGTTCGGTAAGGGTGTTGCGGCCCAGCTCATCCAAGAAGTGAAGCGTTGGATCCCCCTGCACCATCCCAACAATTCAGCTGGTGGAAGTGTTGGTGAAATCCTCGTCAGATTAGTTTACGCTCGGCGCAACCATATCGCTGGCGAAGACATCTGATATTAAACATATTTATGAGATTTTTCGAAACTTGTCATATTCCGTTCGAATGTCCTCAAACGTAAAGCACTACAGTATTACGAATTTCATCTGTCCCCTCAAGGTCGAGAGTGGGTCGGACACTCAGTGGATCCAGTGGTAACTGTAATACGAAGTTGGCGGCCACGCTCCAACTCGTGCAGTAACTGTGGACATGACACAAGCGGAGTAAATAATGACTCATTATTATTGTTTGAGAGATTGTTTTCAATATGACTTCGTTGTCAGATCTTGTAAGTCGGTTGAGATAACACGACTTCAGCAGTATTAATTGGAGCATCAGTGGCTGGAGTGTCATTCCATTTTGGCACAACAAGGTTTACCTGACAACGGTAGCTCGCGAACCGCATTGGACACTGTATCGGATATTACAACTCGAATATCATACCATTGCCCGATTCCTGAACAACAATACAATATTGAAATCGTCCTCGGCCTGATCCGCCTCCTGTCCCAGTATTCTTTTCAACATCACAATGCCTTACAAGCCATCTCCGTATTAGAGACTGTAAATTGCATATTTGTTGTTCCAAATTTCACCAATCAATTTGAGTCTAATGTTTTCGTTCTTACCGTTTTTTACCATAATATGGTTCTATCTGCACTCATGACCAGCTTGTTAACAATGTATGGTTTTTCATGCCCTAAATGTAACTGTACTCTCATTAGGTATATAATGTTGTCGTTAATGTGAATTCAATTCAACAATCGTCATTGAACTTTTCATTATCGCGTCGGCTATTGTTGTTATCGCGACCCGATATTTCAATTCCAGCCAGACCCGTATTTTTCGCATTTTTCGTCATATGTGGCGTGCATATATTATCTTCTTCTCAACGCGATATTCCATATGACGTCGTGATAATGCGTCCACCTAATCGTAATGGTTTTTTGTCTCCCCAGCCTCTCTTCATTTAATTATCTTTTGCTATCGATTTATAGAGAATTCACGGAAGGGGGTTAATCAGTGGTACACACCTCAGCTACATGCATCTGATCGTAAACCCTCAGACCAATTTTTTTTTAGAGAGGTATTCACGTTAATCTCTCTACACTATTTAATCACGAAAACGCTGGGTTGTATTTGTATTTTACGTGTAACCGTTTTGTCGTGGCCACAGTTACTTCATTGAATCCACATGGTTGGGTTTTCGTTAAAGCGCCTTTTTCTCCCTTGTCATGTTGTTATTCACTGTTTTGACATTGACTATGTTGCGAAATCGATAGCTCCGATGTTCCTGTTCGCTGGCTTAAATTTGAACAAGCACTTGCTATTTGTAGATGAACCAATTTAAGCGTTGCATTGAACGTTGTGCCGAGGAATGGTCGTGTTTACCTGCAGAAGAGGCGGCGTCTGTAGTTTCGTCACTTCATAGCGCCAACATCAGTTTACAACTAGCATTTGCTCAGGTGCTCCTCACCTCCGGCGACTTCTCAACGTATGGTTATTTCCGTCTACAATAACGTTCAACCTATTGACCGCCATCTCAGGGCCGCAACGGTATATAATTGGATGAGCGGTTTTCACGGGTTTCCGTTAACAGAGGCGTCATTCCATTTGGCAAATGGCTCTCCACTTCAAGCCATCAATATTATCGTTCACTCTATCCGAACTTCGCAATGTACTGACAAGTTTTTGATAGACTTGATTTCAACCTACTGTTTAAATATGTTTGAATTATGCGCCAGCCAACGTGACGTTTATCGTTTCATGGTTTTCATATTGCGCAATTGTGCCTAATTGATTAGTTATTCGCTCTGGCTTCTTTTTGCTGCTATACAGAGCTATATATTGTTTCCTGGGCTTTTGAGCTGCTTAATCGGTTCCTCACGTTTTTCAACTTTTTCGATGCATCAGGTGAATTTCTGGCTCATTCTGTCGAGCCAGTTTCAAATACAAGTGAATATCTTTCCGGGTGCGTTTTCGAGTGCGTTTATCGTCGCTCTCTAATGGTGGATCATGTTCGATTACTGATGGCGTGCTTACACGCCACCTCATACCCTATCTACGCCCGTCTAGCGCTTTGTCAATACGCCTGGCCTGCTTTTGACCACGAATTCGCTAGGCTCGTCGTCGAGCATGTTGATGGAAATACCCTACTTGAATTCGAACAGGTATGTGCCTATAGACAATATTTCTGTGATATTCCTGTTTAGTGTCGCACATAATTACAAAACAGCTTCAATTTCGGCTAATGTTGAAAATATCTGTTTCAGTTCCGCGAGCTGATTGTGAATACGGAGATGAGTGATAAGTTTCTGTCTCTGCATCGGCAAGGACGATTACATATGCGGTTAAGCACTAATGAAGACACCAAGGCGGGGCGGCAGCTGCGAGGAGCCAGCCGTGACCTGAACATGACCAATGAGGTTCCAAAGTGATTAGTTTGCTCTCCGTTTGTTTTGTTAATATGTGGGGTTTAGCGTGATTTGGAGGATCATATTGTGAATCTAGGTAACATGTGGCGATCTATAGGCGATATTCTCTTGTCTTTGATCCTTAATGATATATCAACATATTTTACGCCCTCCTAATTCACCATCACTATTGTTTTTTAGCATCGTGCATCAATTCTTCTTGCGAATTGAAAGTTTGCCGTAGCTGCTTCGATCACGAGTTTACCAGATCTTGTCGGCCCAACCATATTTTCTCCGGTTCAAAATCTTAACGCAAACAAAGGCAATCAGACGGCGTATCAGCTGGCCAGTCGCTCGCTGAACGGTCGTCGATGGCAGTGAAAGCAATAGAATAATGAGTGTCATCGATTTGTTTTATCACTAAAATGACCTTTGATGGTTGTTCAAACATTTTGCTTCATACAAATGCCTGAGAATGTATTTATTGAGTGGGCGTTTGGACTGAATCTATGGTGACGAGCTGATTTCCATGGCGAAGGTAGATCCGATCCAGAGCCATTGCCTTGACATCTGCAGGCGATGCCATCAGCTGCCTTAGCGTGGCCAATGATATCACGTAATCTGACTCAGTCCCTCTACAACATAAATAAGCGCCCTTTACTCTCTAATACAGCCAACTTTTGAAGACAAAAGAATTTCGAACAATGATATCTTATGCTCGCGACTGTGCCTCTCTCAAATAGTGTGGCACTAGAAATTGACCAAACCGTAGCAAGAATTCAACAAAAACAACATGAGCAATAGTGGTGAATTCTGACCTTAGCACCAAATCGAGCGATTCGTTAGTTTCCTGAACAATCATATCGTCAAAAGAGTATTAATTGGTCAGGATCAGAAATACTGTTCCGTTTTGGGCGGGAAACAGCTCCGCCTCACTTCTCGCCATTCTCGCCCGTAATTTAGCTGCAATGATGGTACTTGTCGTTGGCACCGTTACTAGAACGGTAACAGGGGTGTCAAAGATGGCGTTGGTCGGTTCAGGGGAGAGAGCATTGGCCGGAACCTGTTGCCCAGTGGCACGAGCTTGCAATGCCACGATCGTGAACACAATCACGACACCTGTGATTAATATTGAGACGATAGTGCAGATCGATGCCGTGTCGAACTTGTTCTTTGAACGGCTTGGGAGGGCCTTCCCACCTAATACTGCTTGCGGGAACACCTCCTGAACGAAACAAATGAAAATAAAAAACAGTTGGTTATAATAGGAGAGCAACGACATAGCTGGTCATTAAACTGAAATTCTTTGAGCTTCGTTTAGTTTGGAAAATGATCAACTAATGAGTGCTCTATCGGAAATAATTTGAGAGCAAACTCACATTTGTTTGGGGGAAAGATTGCAGTTCGATATTGAATGGTAGTTCGCCATCCGGATCACCTTCTAGAGTCATGGCGATCTCATCAGCGGCTAGTGATCGTTGCCGCTGGCGCAAGCTGAATTTCCGCCTGGCCTCCACGTCCTCCATCGCACACTGCTAGGGCCCATTCACCATAATGAAGATATTTAGTTTACGAAAATCTTTAAAATCTCGATGTCCTTAACGCTGTTTTGAGACTGTTGATGGGTCAAAGAAATGGGACCTCTCTCAAATTACTCCCGTGTCGACAATACACGAAGTTTGTCAAAGCATCTACATTGAGCGGGACTGAACCCATTAGTTCTGCTGATGTCTTATCACAATTGGGTTTTTCTGGCGAAGCTCTCCTGAAGATCAGTCGGTGGAAAGTAAACATTAACTTCTGATCGGTTCGCGATAGGCCTTGCAGAGACTAACAAAACTCTACTGTGGTGCTGGTTGTTCAGAGCCGCTTAATTCGAGACCTTGAAGTGGCACTGAAGGAACCCTAAATTTACCTGTTATTTTGAGAGATAAGGATTTCTAAGCCCTCTCTCTTTCTCAGTGTACTGTAATCGAATAACTCAAGTTTATCGGGTACACGACATTGTAGTTCTGGCACATTGTGAGAGGAGAGCCAGGGTAGACAACCAGTTCACATATCTGCTGTTACGACATGAGCGCCATGACATACAGTGTCACGTAAACCGGCATAACGTTTCCCGGTGAGACACTGTGAGAGAGCAGGAAGCGGACGTGACGTGTGGATGGCCGGACAGCCGAAAAATCTGCTTATTTCAGAATGCATGAACTAGGCTGGCGTGAGAGACACCGCTTTGACGTTTGGCTGATGGGCTTCTTCGGGCGTTTTATTTGTGACTGTTGACATGGTCGTGGTGACTCGAATTCAGATACGGCAACGTGCACGCGCCAACTTACCGTTGTGATTATAGTACCGATTGGCCATTCGAAGGTTCTTTTGATGGTGAAAAGACCATCGGCTGATCAATATCGCCAATATCTGAATCAGATTGGAATTCTGGGTAAATCCTCAAAGCCCGTTTGCGCATCGACAACTAAAATGGTGTAGATTTGCTTAAGCAAGTGACAAAAGAAATCTTAGAACATCCATCGCATGCTGCGTCTGTCTTCGAATTTTCAGAACGGCGTCTGCGCGAGCTAGGCAACGAACGTGATCGTCAAACCAAGGATGAAGCACGAAGGAAGCGCCATGCTGGTGCAGATCATCCGTTGGTAATCTGCATCGATTTTCTGTTTTCTGTGTCATTGATTTTTCTTTACCGGACAAAGGTGAGGCATCAACAGCGCCCTACCAGAATATCATTTGGTAAGCACATCCAGGATGAGATTGCGTTGAGAATTCTGACGAGAGAAGACCGGCCGGTTCAAAGAGTCGTTATTCGAAGACGGTTCTTGAGAGTACAATCAGATCAGCAAAGAGTTGATAAAAAATATACTAAGAGAAAAAACAACACGAAAATGAAGAGACACGGTGGAACCAAGTGTCTCGATGCTGGAAAAGAGAACGCAGAGAATAATATTGACGAGTATGAAGATGATTATGAGCAAATGGAAGATGGTGGAGATGCTGATAGCAAATTGCAGATCGGTGATCGCAATGTATTGAAAAATAACACAACAACTCCATTGAGGCAAGATGATGCCGCGAGAATTGCAGTGAACGATAAGAAGAAAAGTGAAGTCGAGCATGGCAACGGCCATGATAAAATGAACAAACCTCACGAGAGTATCGCTTTGCCGGATAATGAAGAATTACGAGTTGATGGTTCACGTCAACGGCAGCCACAGGCCGCTCGAGATACAATGTGGGATCAAAAACAAACCGACAATCAACGGTGTTCAGGCCCTCAAATTTCAAATATCCAGCAAGGTATACAAGCTATCGCGCCTATCCCGGCGAAGGCGGAACAACGTCAAGTTCTTGAAAATGGGCATTTAACTAATTTTGATGCAGAATCTGGGAAAGGTCACTCCAACATCATCAGTACGAAAGACGATGCGAAGTTGCCAGTGGGCATTCACCTCATTACTGCTACGCCTAAGAAAGAAGAAGAAGACTTGGACCAATTGTATGCACCCATTGAACAGTAAACCATAATGAGTGACAGAAAATAGTGAACAGATTGTCTGGGAACAGTCAACATTGTTTCCAAAACGTCATCAAAAAGACTGAAGGGTGATTGATAGAGATATTGTATAATCATTGAAATTAACGAACGCGATAATCATGATTCGTATGTAACCACACACGACTAGCTGATCGAATTTTCGATATTATTGATCCGGGAAAGCACTTGGATGGCCGCACCCTGGAGCGAACGCTCCAAGAGCCTCGTCGATAAATCTAGACATGGTGACAGGAGAGCTAGTTGACGACGCAAATAAAAATGTGTCTGTTGAGCGAGTCATGGCGGTGTAGACGAGACGACGCTGTGTTTCGATCCATGCAGCATTTGGATCATCAGACATGGCATTTAATACGTCGTCAGGCAATACAGGTGCCCTTCGACGATAAATCCCGGGAAGCAATCTATCTGGGGGTATATTCAACACGACGACAGGGAAACGCAGATACCTCGCTTTCTGGATGGTAGATGATGTGACAGATGGTGGAGATGCGAAAAATGGAGACGAAACTTCGTCCCAGAATTGCCGATCATGGGATAGCACCTGTGCAAATATCAAGTCGGAAAGTGTGATGATGGCTACGGTAAGCTTGTAAACCTTATGCAAGTATGGTATTACAAACAAGGCGTGATCCGACCCCAGACCGGATACGACCATGGATGCACGATTTAGAAACACATCGAGATGACAACTTTCCAATGACAGCCTATTTGCAACAAGACGCGATAATTTCCAGATACTGCTGGAGGCAGCTATTTCTCGTATTGAATCGATAGTTTTCAATAGCTCCTTGCACTGATCCCTAAACCTTTGTTCGTCATCGGAAGCAGTACAAACCGGGTTTCGTAAGCGCTCCCACATCAAGCTTTGACAGCTTGGGGATGTCAGATCGCATGCTTCGAATAATGATGAAATTTCTATTGGCTGAAACGAATAAGAAGCAATGACATTGAACAGAGCCTTGATGTTGCTTGGCTGCGTGCTGGCTACCAAATAGGATATTAGCAGCCTAACCTCACGATTCGCCTACAAAGGGAGGGATGAACTTCGTAAACAGCGTAAGAATAACGACATCATGCTATCCGACCTCGTCCAAAGATGCTCCATTAACGTGGACAGGGATATCGTTCTCACGTAATAGCCGAGAGACGTCACGGGTATCGGAAAGATTTCGAGATAATATACAAATATCTGTATACGTCCAGTTGTAGTTTTTGATACCGTCATTTATGAATCGAGTAATTGCCCTGACTGACTCGTCTAATGACGAACTAAGAACTGACCCGATAGACCCTTCAGAATCAGGTTGTCCTGAAAACACTTTTCCCAGATTGTTGATGCTCAATCGGTTATTACCAATCAACTGCTCGGCAGCGTACGTGATTTGCTGTTGAAGTCAATGAACACTTTAGGTATGAGATATAAGACGCACACACTTTTGGGCAGGTGAATGAAGAAGTCAGATACGCCTGATCGGTGACCGGAAAAAGACGACGAAACGAGGCAATTGGGTCGGTACTACCATAATAGTAAGATTTAACGAAGCGGTTAGGGTCGACAGTAGCCGTTATTTGAGCAGTGCTAGGTTTGATAATTTGTCCCTATACGTGGAGCGTGAGATTAGACAATCAATTAAATAGATCACATGGCTGACTAGGAACTGCAATAATGCATTATTCATTTCTTGTAAACTATCGATAAAAATTGAACAATACGACGATGATATGATCTCTGAAATGGCTTTCTCATTGAGCATTAACTCGATTACTCGGTCGATTACATCATCATACGTCAACACAGAGGCCTCCGACTTCAAGTTTTGAAACGAACAAAACATGGATGCAATATCAGGAGATGATAGACGCAAACGTTCAATTGAAATTCGCTCTTTGTGAATGGTGGAAAATAGGCGAATTAGGGAGGAATGTGCACGAGGTAGGCGATATTTCTCAGTAGCTTGAATTTCTTTTATACGGTTGTGTAGAAACACTGCCTCTTCTGCAGGGGACAAAACACGAAATGTTTCGGATAGGCCAGCCTCAGCTCGATAAGATTTGAGAATATCGATTGCTAATGAATGGTATGTTTGAATATTACAATCGCGGTGAATACTTGAATTGCCGAAAATGTTTCCGATAGTGCTTTGCAAAGCTGAAGCGGTCCTGCTTGATGGCATGAACGCTAACACTTGATCAGGGCGACAAGTTAATTCTGTAATGTGATGAGCTATCCTTCCAGCTATGACCTACATCTCGCCAACATCAACGGAAATTCGGGAAAGAAATGGACGAATTTACAGTTGTCTTGCCAGAGTTAGGCCCCCCATAAACTAAGAGAACTCTGGCTGGATGGGATATAGCCGACGTCTGCTCAGCGGTAAAGGAATATCGTAAAGACCTGATCATATTTCACGCCAGAGCCATTACAAAACCGAGTGACAAGAGGTGGTCATTTCAATGTCATTAATATTAGTGATTTGCGGACATGAGCAATAGTACCAGGTGATGTGACATATGGTAACATGTTGCGGACCTTCATTCGCTACATGAGCGATAGCAGGTGATGTGATGTGACGTATGGTAACATGTATTCCCTGTTGTGCGGCCCCAGATTCTTCACAATCAACTTGGTACGTACTGTACAGTGGATGTCTTGACTACAGAAACATCATTAAATGGACGTGACAAAGTTACGATTCAGTAGCCAAACGCCAACTTGCAGAGAAAATCTGATATTCCATTTGTACAAGCGCCGATCAATTCTGATTCTAGAAAGTCAATGACAAAAACAAGGATTCAATACCAGACCAACAAGATCCATATTTTCTTATGCAAGCGGAGAACTTGCAAATTCATTATTCGCAAGGCCAGAAATTGATCCATTGTCGTTTATTCTGACGACGGGATCAAGTCAGAAGCATAGATCATAAACATAGACCCTGGTCAAACTTCGGTAAATTCGTCATCACGAATAAACCCGACTGCTCCGTTTTACCATGATCACTATCACAAACCGATCCCCAAGGATAAAAGCGTTTACTCATCGCTTGTGCAGCCAACCGCATAGGTTGGAGCTCTACGCGTCACCAAACTCATTGCCGATTCTGGTCTAGAAAAATTACAAGCTTATTAAGATATCAATTCGAGCGAATGTGATAAACAGATCTGTCCCAAGCCGTTTAATTCGAGTCGGTTGTGTTTATTTCGTTTCCGGTCGCATGTACTCGAAAACGTCAGCAGCAAAATGACGACCCGTGGTGAATATTTTTCAGAATGGTTGAGATAATGGATAAAGCTGCAGAAGTATTAACTGGGTGTCAGACTGCGCGCACTGTTGTTGTTCGCTGGGAGAGTCCCGAATGTTCATTGGTAAATAGCTACTTTAGCCTTATAGTGGTTTATTGGCTTAGCGATCGTTTGAACATCATGTCGGATGAAGAAATCACCCCACAAGATATTAACTTGATGCCCGCGCGGAAAGCAGGAGGAGCGCGAGTGCCAGCGCCATATCATCGCCCCGCAAGAGCTGATGATGATCAAGCTGTAACTCCATTGGCCAGCAATACTATCGAGATGCGCGAAGAGGAGGAGCCGAATCTAACTTTGGAACAAGAGCAAGCCCAAGCGCTCCGCGCCGAGCGTATACGGACCCAGGACGAGAAGGGAAAGATGACTATGTACAGTCCAGGCAAGCACGGGTTCCCGTTTTGGATTCAACAGCCCCGCCGCCATTATTAGATAATGAACTCACTCAGAAATGTTCTCTTTTTCTATTTGCAATTGTCGAGTTCCACTAGAATATTTGTATCAATTGATATCATTCCTTTGATGGCTTGGGTTCGTTATGGGATATGTAAGTTTTGAGCGAAACATACGAGCGTCATTAAGCATAAACAATCTTTGAAAAACGCAGAGCAATCAATTTTACTTTCTCTATCTGCAAGTAGACGGGAACCATTCACAATAAGGCTGTTCGGATGAAGGTGAGTATAAGAAAGGTAGGTATCTACAACAAAGGCCCAAAACAACAACATGTCTGTACATTTATCAACTCAGCACCGATAGCCAGCATTCAATGTCAAGATGACGACTGTACGGCTGGATTGAAGTTCCCCCCTTTGGCGAATTGGAGTCCGCGACCCATTTTTGAAAACGACCCCCCCAAATGATCATAAATCAATGTTATTGCAATATCTTCGTCTCTCATTATCGCATGTCAGATAGAGATGTTGTGAAACCGTTTTCGATGTTTTTGTAAAAATGAAATATGTCATTGTAACAGTATGCACGGAGTTTGCGCGACGGACAGATTCGTTATCGTTTCGTTGTCCGATATTGTTACGCGCGTGTGTCGTTCAACTGATCGTCCGATTGGTGTGTGGTTAGACACGTTCTGTGGGTTCCAGTACTATCCACTCAATATTCCATAGGCGGTCTGGATATGAAGCGGCGCCGTCGACACGAAGGGGGTAGTGTCTCGATCTCGGGGGATGAAGATAGCGCCGCTGGACAGGATCACGCCAATTCGGAATCGGGTGAGGCAGCCCCGGTCCCTGTTGAAGAATCATCGCCCACACATGTTCCAACGTCGTCCTTGGCTGCCGGACCGGGTCCATCGCCCAACGCTTCGGCGATGCTGCCTCTGGCGACGTTGTTAGCATTGCCGCTCTCGGCCCGATGGACTCCTTTATCACTCAGAGTCAGAATGTGGCACATTGAGCGGCGAAGGACTTTATCTGGAGACAAGTATGTTGTTTATTGAGTCAGAATGCTGACCTCGGATTTTCGAATGGTTGAGACTGATCTGTTTTGTGTCATTGCCGGGTCTTTTTCACAATTTTTGGGTGCAATGTACTATAGTCCTACGTCTTATCTTGCTCTATAGACGCCCTCGCCTGGCTGATCTCACTGATTTTATGTCGAACCAACCAAACTATCGAGTACATCATGATGAAACGCGTGTTCTTCAGGTCAGTTCGTCCAGGGTCTGTTTGTTTTCTATCACCGAACTTGTCATTCAGGTGCTTGAATTGGCAAGAAATGGGTTGGACGGCGTTCATGAGCGTCACTGCGCGCAATGTCGAAGCTATGCTCGAGTAAAGAACTTGGTCCCCTGTCAAGGGTGCACTTACGTTTGGCACAAAGAGTGTGTTAATCATCAAGGGAGAATATCGGACCAGCGCACCTTCGCCTGTGAAGAATGTATTCGTCATCATGCGTCCGTTGTCCCACCCCTAGCAAGACCCACAGAAGCTGCCGCCCCGATTTCGGTTCATTTATCGAAAAAGTTCAAGTTCAAGGCGACTAAGAAACTGCCCGAAGTTGTCAATGCTTCTCAAATCAGTGCCAATCTGGGGACGGTCAGGAAAGTTGCACCGAAGGAGACTGCAGCGTCAGCAGTTCCTGTGGATTCCAGTGATCAACAAATAGCTTATTCTGTGGCGATGGCAACGCCCAAATTTGATGAGAAAAAAATATTTTGTCGAGAGAATTTTCGCCTTTTATTTAATTTTTTATCAAAGTTAATGGATAACGGTTTTATTTCCAAACATGAGCAAGGTCTAATGAAAAACTTAATTATTGCAAGAGATTCCCAGGTACGTCATGTACTGCGCAATCTTCGTTTTTTTAAATCCATTTTACAGGCCGTTGTGATGTTGTCCATTGTCGATATTGTTGAAGAAGGCGGTGACCTGAACGATGCAGTTGATTCGCTTCGACGAATCCTTCTAGTCCAGTAAATGAAAGTCAACCTCATGCGTAATGACCCCGCCGTTCAAGGTTGAAAGTTGCCGTCCCTAAAATTTATCGTTAAACAACTCTTGCATTTTATTTTTCATCGAAGAATCTCCATTAGTTGACTATCGCATTCTTATCAATACTCGTTTTGCCATTTTGAGGATGTGCCCATGGCGTAACAGATGCGGGTTCTCCATCATTGACGTGTTCTCGCCACAACATTTTACTTGTCCGGTGATGAACTGCGTGGTATTATCGGCTTGTGGACACTTAATATCTGGAGTTAGTCGACACCTTCCTTTCAGAAATCAATGATTGTACGCGTACAAAGCGCATCTGGCCAGAAACGGGTCGAAGTCGGTTCTGTATCAACTTCTTGGGGTGAACTCCTCGAACTGGTTTGGGACAGGTCAAAATCGGTTTTTGTGGCGCTAATCGATCCGCCGTAGATATCAGTCAAATTTGATTTTCCTGTTGGAAAATTTCGCATATCGCGTCGTCCACTCCATAATCCAGAGGTCTGCTATCATTGCATGGAGTTTTCGGTTAAAATGACTTTCTCGCAGTGGGTGAATGTTGATCCGAAATTAGCGCTCGGCTCGATAGGAATTGAACATGGGACCATGGTTTACCTTGCCCCAGATGATGATGTTGTTGTTGAATCCGGCCCAGTATTCAAGCTCACTCCCAAATGCCAGCATAATATCAAAGCACGATGTCTGCATTGTGTTCGTACCTCGTCGAAATGCTGGCGCTACATCTAATTCATGCGCTGTGTTCAGCTTGCACCGGCAGATCCTGATGCCCCTCTTGCGTCATGGCTATGTAATCATCCTCCTACTGCTTTCTGTCCCAAATGCCTTCCTCCTGAGGAAGTAGTTGAATCTTCACCTGCTAATCACGAGAAGGAAGATCCCGACAAACCCTTTAAAGTAGACATTATTCCTTATGCGCAATTCATGGCTGAAAAACGAGCGCTTTGCAAGTATATATTGGCATTGCTATTCATTCAAATACGCAAATTACAGTTGAACTCAGGTTTAAACATCATCTATCTACAGTATGCCATAGCTGTGCGCCCCCCGAAATGATCAGTTACGCTGGCAAGAGCCGATGCGATGGGGGCCATCGGCCATGGCCTCTCGGTATCTGTGGGAAATGTGCACCTTCTAATGCTGTTTTGCACCTACAGGTTCTTCCTTCGTTGTCCACCGTTTATCGTACTGATTTTTTAATTGTAGTCCTACCGTCGTTGCGATGGCATTTCGTTTAAGGATGTCGCCGCCGGTGAACGATTTATCTCGACCTGGAGCGCTAATCCAGGCATTCAGCGCGCTGCGATCTTGTTCGGACGATTTATCGATGAGCCGACAGAAACCGGCAACATTGGCGCCATTCGTGCCGAAGTTGAAGGGATTTACATTCCTCCTCAAGAAGGTGTGATAATCTCTGCTATCGCAGCAACAACACTTAGTGTATGAATCGGTTTAGGTCTTCCTGATGGAGTTCGCCTGCTGCGAGATCCGCATGAAGCAAGCAACCTAAAGGTCGCTGCCGAGCTTGGGTTAGAACCAGTCGGATGGGCGATTACTACCCTGCCAAGAAGCGGGAAGGAATATGGTATACCGCTGGTACTAGTTGCAATATTTATTGGGCTAAAAGATTTCTTTAGGTGGAGAAGTATTCCTAAGTGGTAGAGAAGTGCGACAAGCTGCTCGGTTTCAGCTCAAGTAAGCCGCCTCTGAATGGGATCGTTTTCAGGTATTGACAGACATATTACAGGTTTAGCGACAATCTGAACCATTCCCGGTTCGTCACTATGGTGATTCAATACAACAATCAGGGAAATATTGAGCCAAAAGCGTACCAGATTTCCGACCAAGGTAAGCCCCACATTACATTCCGTTGTTTTTTATCAATGGTATTATAGGTGTCGCCATGGAACGTGATGGTCTTATTGAGGAGGGTTCAGCGGTTGGGTTCTTACGTCCTAAAACCGCCAAGGTTTCCTATACCGTTGATTTGGTGGACAGTTCTTATTTATTTTTTTCAGAAAGGAGACTTTTTGTCGTCGATCATTTTCAAGAACAAAACCGTTACTCCGGATAAAGATTTCCTTCCTGATGAACTTCTTGTTAAAGTCATACCTATGAAACCATTCAATCCTCAGCCAATGTTCAAATATCTCGTAATGTTGATTCGTTCGCTTCGGCTCTTGCTAATGTCTTAAAATAGCATTTCCCGTTCAACGGGACGGATGTACATTTTACTGCTCATGTTCAAGTTCATCGCAACGAGCCCATTCATGTAAGTCCCTTTTTATCTGTTTGTAGACATTCCATCAGCATACTCCATTGTATAGGTTCAATTTTCTGATTTCCTGTTGTTGCTCTTCCTGCCACAAGTAATGGAGGAAAGTCTTGCCTTGGAAATAGTGCGATCTGTCAAGGCTGGGGCACCTCCTCCTGCCAATGTTCAGGCTAGGATTGACTATGCCTTGAAAAAATATGTTCAATAATCAGTTGTTTATTTTGCAAGCGATTGTTTACGGCGTCAAAAATGTTGTAGCTCCGGGCTTGTGCACAGTTCCTGTTGTTCTCAGTTCTCAGTCCAGGGATCAGCTCGTTATAGGCTGATCAGATTTTTTTCTTGCTCCAAATATTATTCGGTTATTTTCGCATCAAAACTTTATACGACTGAAACTGTCTAGATACGGTCTGTTACCTTTTCTGCACTTATCAATTTACGTTTGCAGATTCTATCAAGATCATGATTTCAGCGTTATTGTCCGCTTTTTCTGTTTTTGTACTGTATTAGCAATACTGTAATAGATTGTGATCATAAAACGCATGATCAACAAGTTTTATGATCTGAGACAAAATGACTTGTATTCGTTTCTTATCGTGCGAATAATCCGCTCGCAATGCAAGCAAACAGTTTTTCTGAGATCTAGAGCACAACTATGTCAAGTCAATCAACAATTTTGCAAAAGGACCTGTCGTTTGCAGAGCAATCGGACGAACATGGAAGCACCTTTCACATAAAAGGGCGTTTTATTTTACGAAAACGACGTGTTGTGCTGGAGCTCAGTCGCCGTACTATACTTTCTGAACAAAAATGTAACATGCTCAAAGAGATATATCGAAGCGAGAAGGTAGAAGTAGTTGCAGACAGGTTCGGCAACATATGTTGATAGTGTTTAAACAGGTAAGGAGAGTGGGCCCGCCATCATAAAGAGCTGAAATTTCACTCTATAAATAATACGGTTAATTGATTGAACTTTGTAGGTTCATGGGTACTCTCAATATATGAAGCATTTGTCAGCACAAGTTAGATTAAAATAGATGCTTATGCTGCAGCAACAGAGCCGTGTCACAAAGCCACTGAATAGATTGTTCGGGAGTCGGCGCGTCAAACACAACCGTTCGGGAGCTGAACACAAGCTGAAACGAGGAATCGCTGATGCCGGAACAAGAGACAGATAAAAGACTCGAAACAGGCGTCTGACCAACTAGCGAAGAAGAATCGGGAAGCCACCACTCAACGCAGCAGGACACAGGGTTCAGCCGGACGAACCGTTCTCGTGTGGATCCGTTTGTGTGTTTTGTAAGTAAGGCACCGCGAATTAGTCGGCCTTTAGCTTCAAGAAAAGCCATCTCGGCTTTATGAGCTGCGAATTTCTCTAAAAACCCTTGAGGAGAAGTGGCCGTTGGTGAAGTTATCATTTCTGCTTCAGGTTTGATAATATCGTTACGTTGAGATTGTGAACGTCTGGGCGCAAGTGTTGGCGATGAAGTTGCATCGATTTGAGAAAGAAGACGTCTGGGCTCACGTGTTGGCGATGAAGTTGCATCGATTTGAGAAAGAAGACGTCTGGGCTCACTTGTTGGCGATGAAGTGATATCAATATCCTTAGAGCTCAAACGTCTCGGCTCACGCGGCAGCAAGACGGTATTTGAAGCGGTATTTGGCGGATCCACCGGCTTAACAACTATAGGGCTCATACACGATTTTTTGGAAACTTCAGATTGCCCGATATTCGCAGACTTCACATGAATAATATTCTCAGCTTCTATCCAGTCGTCAAGTGAGTAGTCCGAGCCAAGGTGAAAACAAAGAAGAAATGAGATTCCAATGGACGCGGATAAAGCCACCGAAATACGCCATATTAGAGCTGGGAAATAACGCAACCACAGGGTTGCACAATAGTTGAATAAAACAAGTGTACCGCAAACAACGAATGTGACGCTGGAATCAACTGGGGAATCCACTTGAATTGCAGCATGACCTAATAAAACAGCATCTGCAACGAACGTGATCGAACTTGAGGCAAATATTGTAATGAGGGTGATGAACACAACTGAGGATGCAATCACAAACAGCAGGGATTCAATGTGCGAAAACATTTTTTTAGAGTAGCATTCGAACACGACCGCTATAAATAAGGCAACCTATTGAGGGCAACAATTGCTTAAACAGGATGAAACCGGAGACAAGAGCTCTAACCGCTGAAAGGTGGATAATGGGCAGACCAGTAATGATATCAATGAAAGACATGACAACCCATGCAAACGCCATTCCTCGGGCTACATCTGCAGCTGATAAACGCTTTAACGATACCGGCTCGTCAATGGTTGGTCCCATTTCCGAATCGCACCCAGCGAGCGATACTGATTATTTGTCCGCGGCCCGATCGGATCCCGAAACCACAATCGACCAGTTAATGGAATCTGGTTCACCGATATCGACAATAATTACACAATGATCACGACCCCCCAATTACCATTATGATGTTCATCAAGTGTAACATGACACCTGTTTTACGATCTACAGTACTGAGGTGGTGTAATGTAATAGGGCCGCAATCACCACGAAATACACTGACGTGTATGCTGGAATCACTGGGGTCGACTGCCTTGCCCAACAACATGGCGGTAAATTGAAATATCGGTCTCATCCGCCCGGGTTGGTGTAAGGAGCAACACTACCTAACTTTCCATAAAAGGGTCAAGTTCTGTTTAATACTGGTTTCCTTGTGCATCAAGCGCCAGTCATAGACTTGCCATAATATAAATATGTCGCTCGTGTCGAACAAGATGTCGGCATTTGCTCAACGCGCCTCTATGCATACGACATCGAGATCGAAGGCGCCATCCCGTAAAAGTCTGGGAGATTTGCCCAACGAGAAAAGCGACGTCCCCTCGGACGTTCAGGAAATGAAAACGAGCCATACGACTCTTATTCGAAGGCGGAGATCAGACCATGTTTTGATGCCTCGGAAAACCGTTGCCAGAGGTAAAGAAAGCCCACAATTACGGAAGAGAGTCGATATATCTGCTCTCAAAATTTATGCCATCGTCGATTCAGTTCGGGCCAATGCGCAAACTGCAAAAAAGTCATTGTACCCTGGGAGAGATGACGGGCAGAAATCTGTCAGATCTGTGGCGACAGTAGTATCAAACCATGAAGAGTGTCGCCAAATATCAAATGAGTCTGAGCGGTCAGGCCACTGTCTACAGCAGGATGGAGATACCAATATCGAATTAACCTACAGAACGGATCAGCTGTTGAAACTGAGCCTTTCCAACGAAAGAGGTTGTGGTTTTGGCCCTGAATTGGAAGGAGAGCAATTGGGATTAGATGTTGTGGCCGATGCGGATACGCCATCTTTCACAAACCGTAATATTTCAGTACCAGACATAATTTCAGATCACGATCGCGCACCGGACGAACAAGTTCTCAACTTGCTGCAACCCAATCCGTCCACCTCATTAGCGCCGCTGTCCGATAATCCTGAAATCTTGATCGTTGGGACCCAACCTATGAAATTATCTGAAAAGCAGACTGCGGAAGGTTCGACCGTGTCTGCTACAGAGACGACCAAAACAAGACAAGTTCCCGAGGGCGTAGTACATAACGATATGCAGGAGCAGATTGAGTTATTTGAGAAGAACTGTATTGTTCTTGATGAGGCTGTTAATCACTGGAAAGGGCGTGTACAAACTGCTGAAGCCAATGTATCGCTTCTGAAATCCGAGCTAAACCAGGCCGAATCCACATACGAACTGGTTCTTCGAAAATGCTCCAGTGAGAGCAAAGCGGCATTGAGAAAGGCAGATAAACTTTTAAAAGAATCCCGTCGAGATGCGGCGAGAACCAGAACCTTCATGATTGGTGGCTACGTGTTCCTTCTAACGGTGATCGCCGCATTGCTTGTCGCCATATTCCAAACGCCCGTTCAAAGGTGCAGCTGATCCCTCTAATATTCACTATCGCATCATCTTTTATACATTAAAATTCCAATCTAGGATTATTCTATGTTTGGCGTCAACAGCGTGGTTTCCTTTTGTTTTCTATGTATTTGGAATTGGTGTTGGTGCGGTAGATTTCAACCACTGCTCAGCCTGATCCAATACCTGGGCGACATGCCCTGGCATCAATTCCCGCTGCCGCTTCCCTGTTAATCTCTCGTCCTGAACTGCGTCTTTGATCGTGTCCGCATCCCAAGCCGATGGCTCTCCTGTCATCGCTTCCACCAGGGGTTTGACGGCATCCTCGCACAGAATACGAACTGCATCTTGACAAACCACCTTAACTTGTTGGCAGACTTCGGCATTCAGTAATGGCAGTGTATCTAACAGTTCTGATGATTTCAAGGCAGCTTGAATCTCTTGCATATCTTCGTTGTCGATAGCACTTTTAATGTTGGCTTTCTGTATGTCGAAACAGACCTCGTATGCATTGTAAATGTTGGAACCCGTTTTCCAATCTGGCAATGATTTCACGTCCTCGACACAACGTAATATCGCATCCAAATCTTGGTCAGCCATCGCTTGCTGCAACGTCGATATACGCCCTTCATATCCTAGTATTTTGCGTCTGTATGTATCACGCTCGGACAATGTTGTCTCAATTACTGCCTGACCACTGAGATCAGGCTGGCCTCAAAATGATGACTTCCAAAAAATGAGGGAGAACGGCAATGGACTGCCATCAATGGCCAATAAATGAACCGGAGATTGTATGGGACACGTTGGGATCATAACAAATAAACGACAGATAAAACAAATAGTCAATTCAATAATGTCGGGTTGGGATCTCCCACGTCGTCGTGTCAACCGTTGCAGGTAACGTATGATACTGCCAACTATGTTACAAACGGCGCAAACGCGGGCTGGTAACGTGTGAAACGGTGGCCGGCTGGACCAATTATGATACAGGTGTGAGGTATTGAGTGTTGACCGATACCTTCATCAGCTGATATTGTTGATTGGTAAAGTGGCGAATCCAGTCAATATCACTCCCGACTCCCTCGTTATATTGTCGGCAGACCGCACCTAGACCCGATACCGTATCTGGTGTGTTGTCGATACTGGATCCCGGTATGTGCCCAGATACGACAATGGGCAGGTCATTGCCCCGATCCCGACTGGTGAAAACCTGGCGGGTTTGTGTCGATCGTTCCGCCCTTGACGCATCGTTCTGGTTCCATGATTTCTTCAACGCGTCTAGCCTATCCCTCCATTCGGTGCTAGAGCACATCTGTATCGAGTCGCCTGGTTGTATCCTAACTTTCCAGCTACTCCATGGACCTTTCCGATCAAGTTTGCAGAGCAACACAAGTTTTTGTCCAAGGGAGATCTTGACAGACGGTATGGCGATGGTGCCAAATCCAATAATAGGGGCACCGCCATCGATTGACACAACTATCGGTGGCGGTTCATATTCAGATTCGACGTGAACATCTAACGACATCGTCACGATATCCTTCGAATTGGTCGTTAGAACCTCCTGAAATACGCGCCGATCTCTGTACTCCAACTTGAACTCGTCTGAGAATACCTTTGTCGTTGGCGATAGAGGAAGAAGTGCACATTGGCACGCCTTATCACTGATCATTCTCACTGTGAACGATCCAGGCACAATACCTAAGTTCGTCATCGATCAAATTTCATGCCATATCCTATATCATACTTCCATTGCCGACCTGCGTTCCCTGATCGGGTCAGTAGTTTCATTGTGTAGATTCCCGCCTGGATTGGGGTTGGCGTATCGTGCTGGACCACAACTGGCTCGGAATCGTCACCGAATAACTCGGCCAATGGCGATATTCGAATATCATCGAACCCGATCTGGAACGAGACCAGGCAATCGGCTGGAACATCAACTGTTATGTTGGCGAAAATAGCGAGTAGATGGGGTCCAGGAGCCCCAGAATGTTTCCCACTGGCAGTTGCCACGAATAAGTTGAACGGCGGCTGCGTCCATATTTTACCTGGAATTGGTGGTTGATTTGAACGAGATCCAAAATCAGCAACCCCGATCTTATACCTTCTTGATTATCTAATAATACCCCGTCGCATTCCGATCGGCATTGCAAGGCGAGGCCACATGACGACGTTATCTGAAGATTGTACATTCCTGGGCGTAAATTCAACAGATGGTGTTGAGGACCCGATCCCGTAAATGTTGCGATCAGGTCGGTTGAGTTTGCCGACCACGATTCAATCTTAGACAGTTGGCAGGTGAAGCAAGCGTCGCCGCCAACGGTTTGCACCGGATCGAAACTCAGCAAAGTGACCTGATCGGACGACGACACCACGCTCAGCAAACAGGTCGCCTTGTTGTTGAATGGTTTGGACAATTCCGACCATGTATACGAGAACGACGTAAATTTGACAGGAAATTGCGACAAATTGAAGTAATTGGCGGTGACGGTTTTACTGTGTACTGGTTGGGCAAAGAATCCATTATCAGGAAGAAACCCATTAACCAAGTGAAATCCGGTCAGAAGAGACACGGCGTCGATGTGGCGAAAATTGGACACAGCTTTGGCCAACAAACAGGGCCAAATCTCGCTTGGATTGGAAGTTTGAGGAAATACTTGTTCCTGGGTATTGGTGTCATAAGGTATTGAACCTGTCACCGTTATTCGCCGCCAATCCCCATTCATCAACACTTTCACGCTGAAGTTCTGGTCCGGTTCTTTGCGAATCGATTCCTGCAAAAGGGGAGGCGATGGGTTAACTATCGGTACCGGACACGAGGGGCGCGACTAACCCAGAGAAATGATCCAGGTGGGATGAAGGAGACCAGGGAAGCGATTGTCGCAATACAGACGGCCATCTCTCCGGTTTCGGGTATAACTGGGGAGATGATATCTCGTGGAGAATCCTTCTTACTGGCCGAATCTACGCGAATAACAGTGTTGGCAGACGGGGGCCGGTACGAGATTATGGTCCCTGAAGGGTCATCGTCGGCCTGACAGAGTCCATCATATTTCGTGGTCCAAAGAGGAAGTGCCCTAGGTAGATCGGTGGATGATGGGGAGTATACAGGCATACAGCGAGGGGGTTCATCTTTAGGGGATCGTATTACACCACCCGTATTGACAGATTTACCCGACATCGGGTGGATGGCGTTATCGTGTGACGGTGTATGGCGATAACCAGTTCGACCAGATGACCGTCCCCCGTCATGAGTTATTTCGGGTGATCACCGACACCCTGTCGACACCGATCTATTTATTTGTCATATAAGCGGGGGCGATGAGGTTTTTCCCACCGAGCGTGGATAGTGCATCAGTCGGTCTGTTTGTGTTAAACCCATGAGAATTGCGGCGGTAGACGGCGATCAGGTTGTTGTACAGATTATCGACACCCAGTTGCCCTGCACAAGTTGCTCAAGCGTGCACCTAAGCCGCTCAAATCAGTCGTCTTGATCGTTGTCTGCACAAACGACCAGTATCGTGAAAAAAAAACAACCACATCTGGTGAGTTGCGACCGCCTCTTGCAATTGCGTGTGCGTGCTGGTTGGACAAACCTGAACCCTTTCCCTTGCAAACGAGGCAGCCGCCGTCCGGTGGTGCCCGACCTTCATATCTCCTCCGAATAGCGT
>OUQQ01000314.1:14279-37084 GCA_900404475.1 Spongospora subterranea | reverse complement strand
TCTGTCAACTCAGACCTGTCAGCAAACCTCATATCGAGTCTTCTGATTTGATTTCTCTGACTGGGCAATAACGAAATTATTTGTTACCCCACCCCACGCAGTTCAAAACCCCATATTGTTGAACATCGGGTCATTGGATCTTCTTGGTGAGCAGCAGATCTGTGTTCAATGACGACGCCCACATCGGCTCTTCTCGAGGAAGAGGTCCGATTTAAAAACAACAAGGGCTATGAGCTGTATGGAATCCTGACGGATCATTTCGCTGGGCGATCAACAAACGTCATCATCCTTTGTCATGGACTATTTGCCGATTGCCAATGGAAATGGATTCCACTTCTATCAACTCAGATCTGTCAGCAAACCTCATATCGAGTCTTCCGATTTGATTTCTCTGGCTGTGGTCGAAGCGCTGGTTGCTGGGAGTTCGGTGCTTATAATCAACAGGTTTTGCCCAGTTATTGCCCTTCTCTCCCTCATTTGATAGATGCTGACCAGGTCGAAGACCTGGATAGCGCTCTCCGATACCTGTTAGAACGCGGGTTGTTTTGCAAAGCGATTGTCGGCCACTCTATGGGAGCCGATGTGGCGCTATTATATTCATCACGATTTCATCAGGTGAAAATGATCGGCAATATCAGCGGGTCGGTTTAATGGGCTCCATCCACACTGGAATACTATATCGTGCGAAATAGACGGTTCAGACTGGAAGAAGGGATATTCGAGAAGTTCACCGAGGGGCAACTCCATGCTCTGTATGAGGAAGGGAGTTTCTATTTGCGACGTGGTCGCAAAACGTATAAGATAACAAAAGAGACTATAGAAGAACGCACACAGATCGAAATGGGAGAAGCAGTTTGACACTTGTTGTTTACTGATGGAACTCAATTGCCGACAATGATCAATAGGCGAAAAAGATTGGGAGCGATGTTGAGGTCTTCACTGTCCATGGAACTGATGATGATGTTGTACACATAAAGGAAGCTCATGAATGGGGGGCATATATTTCGCGGCACGTGCTGTTTGAAATCGACGGGGCAGATCATATGTAGGACATCTAGTGATGGGTAATGTGAAAGAGTATGTTAACGATTCTAGGAAGATTTGGCGGCGGTAAAGCCTTTGACATGATAAACGCGGTTGTAGGGTGGATCAGACGCAATTCCGATCAAAACCTGTAGGACACTGACAACGCCGGATGTAGTTTTGCTCATTTTCACCTAGGGAGGGAGGTTTCATCGACCCACCAGAATCCGTCGATCAGTCGGCATTTTTACGAGCTGTTCAAGAATCTAATCCATCTACACGAGATTGAATGTTGCCAATATCATAGTTTCACTCTTTTGCTTCATTTGTATCAGGGCTGCAGGTAACACTTACCCCAATATATATATATATATCGTTTTTGGCAAGCATTGAGGAATACAAAGTTTGAGGGTCGTCCTGCCTTGTTTCTACCGCAATTTTACTAGCCTGTTCGCCACGATGTAGTATTCCACAACTGGCAACACGATTGGTCGGTAAATGGCGAATGGCCATGGCAGGTCGGCACAGGAGCTCATGCGGTTGATCGGCGGCAGCCAGTGCCACCGTCGGGATGCAATACAGAAATGGAGCACTTGGCGAACGGTAGGGGATGGTCTGGCACCTATAGTTATCGATCACCTGGCCGTTCATATATTGGGCCCTGTCGCCCAGTCCCGCACCTGCCTTCAAACGATACCAATCTCTCGTTACCACATCACTGTCCCAAACCCCCACACTATCTCTTCCTCTCTCGTTGTATTGTCATTATCCAAATGTCCTTTATAAGGGGGTTAAAGAGGTTCGACGTCTATCGGGAGGTTCCCTCAGATCTAACAGGTCCAACTCCGATACACTCGGCAAATTGACAAGCAACTTACTTGGCTATCATTTCATTTTCCCAGAGCCAACCGTAGCTGGAGCATCGATATCCATATTCGCATTTGTTATTATCGGGATACTATTTCTGTCCGAGTTTTTTTCATTTCTTTCGACGGAAACCGTGAACACGATGTTTGTCGATCCGTCTCCGGACGGACATCAGATGACACTTGCTGTTAATATGGATATATCAATGCTAGCATTACCCTGTTCAAGTAAGTTTTGACAAACCTATCTGTGCCTTATTGATATATTGAACTGTATTTCTGCAGTTCTTTCAGTGGATGTGTGAGATTATTGTCAAACATTACAATTTGATTTTGAAATAGCCGAACAATGCTTCTGTTTAGGCAGGACGTAATGGGATCCCACCAAACAGATGTCGGAGGTGAATTAGTCAAGACCCGATTAGACCATCACGGCAACCCGAAATTGGAACCGTTTTCTGCATTGGGTTTGACATTTGCTGGAGCCAAAGAGTATATTGGTGAAGGTTGCCGAGTTCATGGAAGCGTTTATGTAAAGAAGGTATTATAGTTCCGTCAGCATCTCAAATCACTGGAGTTTAACACCAGGACGTGTTTTTAGGTCCCTGGTCAGTGATTGGTCCGTTGGGCAATTTTCTGCAAATCATTCACTTGTTATGGATGTGTAGGCAATTTTCACCTCAGTGCTCATGCACATTATGAATTAGCAGATGTTTACTTTAGCGATGTAATATATGTTCTGCATTGAAATAGTTTGTTAATCTTATTGTTATCGTAGCAACACCCAATGAATTGTAGCCACATCATTCACCATCTGTCGTATGGAGAACAAGTGCAGGTTTCAGGAACGATATCTGCATTCAATCCGTTAGATGGTGTCTCCAGGGTTGTTAAGGAAGATGGAGCAGGTGCGTTAAACATCTGTACCTGTCACCATCCATAACAAAGTTGCTCAGAGAGTGTGCACACGACAAGTTTCGAATACTACATAAAAGTGGTTCCAACCATATACAAGGAGTTATCAGGGAGGATAACGCGAACATTTCAGTTCACAGCAAATTCAAACAGTTTGGAGGGACATTTCCAAATACCTGCAATTTATTTCAGATACGACCTATCGCCAATTACAGTTCAGTTTACCCAGCGGCGAATGGCATTCCTACATTTTCTCGTCCAGCTATGCGCCATAATCGGTGGCGTATTCAGCACCGCGCAACTGATCAGCCATTTCAGCAACAAATCTCTACATCACATGATGAAGAAAGCTCGGCAGGGGAAACTGGGCTAATTCCTGATCTTTAAATAAACCTAACTTCGGCTTGTTATATAACAGACCAGGATTACGATATCCGATGGTTTTCATGAATGATCTAACAGAGTATCTGGCACTGGCTGTTGATCATCATCATCATGTTCTAATGAGCAATGGACGACGGCGGTCGTGTAATGACCGGAGTGGAATCGGCCAAGAGATATGCTCTGGAGAATCCAATTCCCGTCCACCAATATCGAACCAGATCCGCTATCTCACCCTCTACCCGGCCGGGGCGATCGCCCCATCGCCACTCACCCAGACCCGGAAACCGCCACGAGCTAACGGTCAGATCCGGTATCGGACGGCGTTCCAGACGACGATCGGGGACGTGCTCAGACAGATGGGATGGAAAGAGACCCAGGGCGAGCTTGATTGGGATATCATATGGGCTGATGCCTCATGGATTAGAGACGTGTTAGTGACGTCCTTATCGCCATCTTCAAATCGAACAAATTTTACTCAGGTATGATCATGTCCATTTGGAACCGCATCAACGGGTCAACCACTTTCGGAATCATTCCGAGCTCACGCGGAAGGACCTTCTGGTCAAGAACCTGAAACGGGCTAGGCGATTACTGATGAAGGAAGGGTGTAGGTAAAGATGGGCACATTGCCTGGATGTGGATATGGGCTCACAAGAATGGGTGATAGCGACGAGGCGAAGAAGTTCGATTTCTTCCCGACGACGTTCAATCTGCCGGCGGAGTACTCGCTGTTCGTGGAGGAGTTCAAGAAGAACCCGGCCACGAGCTGGATCATGAAACCGATCGCCAAATCCCAGGGGAAGGGGATCTTCCTGTTCCAGAAGCTGAGCGATATCAGCGACTGGAGGAACAGTGTTCGGCCAGTATACCAGGAGGGGAACAATGCTCAACCGGTTCCCGAATCGTATATAGTTCAGCACTACATATCAAACCCATATCTAGTTGGAGGTCACTCTAATCACATCCTCCACAAATTTCCATCGATGATATCAGAATCTTTCCAAATTTTAAGGGATTTGCACGATTTTTTAATGGCCTTTCACCGTATCACAACTTTTTGAGTGTCCAAAAAATCTCCTCAAGGTCCAATTGGAATTTGAACAAAAGTTTCTCTGAGATTGTTTTCCGAAAACGATTTGTTCATCGGTAATAGCGTTGCTGACATGAATTCGGTCAGGGAAGAAGTTCGATATGAGAGTATATGTATTGGTGACGAGCTATTCCCCATTAACAATTTATATCTACAGGTATTGCTGATCGGTGTTTTCTCGACGCTCATCGTCGATTGTTATCTTAAATTCGCCGATTCAGGACCGGATTTGCCCGATTCTCAACCAGCCGCTTCTCCATGTTGAACTCCGACCTAACCGACCATCATATCCATCTGACCAACGTTGCGATCCAGAAATCGGCCCCTAAATACGATGCCACAAGCGGGTTCGTTGCGTTTTCGTTGAACCGCGATCTTGTTTGATATTGTGGTTGGTCGTTCAGCGGTAAATGGCCATTGAGAAATCTGAAGCTCTATCTTGGAAATATCTGTGGCGATCAACGAGTGAACCAACTATTTGACGAGATTCAGCTGGTCATTATCCGATCGTTGTTGGCGGTTCGCAAAGTCATGATCAACGACAAGCACAGCTTTGAGCTGTATGGGTACGATCTCCTGTTCGATACGTCGTTGAAGGTCTGGCTGTTGGAGGTGAATGCCTATCCATCGCTATCGGCCAACACTCCCAGCGATTATCGAATGAAATGCGATCTGCTCCACGATATGCTCAGGGTCGTCGATATCGACGGCAAACTCAAAGGAGATGAACTTCAAATTGGAGGTCGGTTGAGCCGGTTTCGAGGCGCATTACGAAAACGGATTACATTGAGTTGGGGATTGTTTGTCAGGTTTCGATCTAGTCTATCGCGATGGGTTGATCAGGTCGGACAGCACGTTCAGAGTGAACAGCTTCCTTGGCTGTAAGAACAATCGGGTCGAACAGCTGGCGTCGCTGGAGAAGTTGAGGGCGATGGGGAAAGCCGCTTCCCAGCCATCACCGCCCAACCCCATTGCCTCCACACAATCTGTCAAGGGGCGACCAGCTAAAGAATAGACAGCAATTAGGCACATAAATACAGAAACAGCTCCCATTAACACTACAATCTCCTTTCATCATATTTCATACGTATAATTTTCAAAAAACCCTCAAGTAAATCATCACTAATTGGATAACCTCAAATCAAGTGTCACATCGCATCTCTTTTATTAGCGAATTTCAACACGACCTGTTCGAGCATTGTATTTGACTCATTGCCCTTTACCCGAGTCAATACAGTATGTTAATCTACTCTACTTCATACAGCAGAAGGGTGGGAACCTCGCAATGCTCACAATCGGATTGAGTCACCAAGGGACCCGTCGTAAGCCAACCAGAACTTTGACGGCGGGTCCACAAGAACAGTTCCCGACGTCTTGAAAAGCCCAGCGCCTGGTGCGGTCGGTGCCGTCAACGTGTGTACTATCATCTGAACATGTTCTCGTCCTCGAGTTGATCAAGTGTTTTGAGTGTGTGTCACATCTGAACGTGTTCCATCCGACAAACGCCCCGGGATACCCGACACCTTCCCGATATTTGTCGTTTCGATATAGTTCGCCGTTCGTATGCCTAACGAAGATATATCAAGGCTGAAGCAAAGTCAAACGATCAGCAACAACGATTCACGTGCGACAGCAGGTAGAATCGCTTAGATGTAGGAAATAAAGCTCAACCAAATGGCGACAGCATTATAGAGACAGCGGTGATAATTGCAGGGTCAGAGAATGTCCTACGCGGTGTCGACATTTGAAGCCAGAAGAATGGCTGTGGTAATGCGGGTGTTGGAGGAGGACACAGCAATCGAGGTGATGGTTTGGTATTCACTCACCTCACCGAAGGAAGCAAGGGTGTCGACCCCGGGTCAAGGCGACCACATCGTGCGGATGTGCCTTGATGAATTTTTTGACAAAAGCAGGGACATCCTCAAAACATATTGCTGGCTGGCTCCCAGGAGACATCGGATTCCTCGAATCCAGACCACTGGATTTGCAACTCTCAACGGTCGTCATGAAATCTGCAGTTGATAAAGGAGTCCACCACAAAACCAATTCCCAGAAGAGACGTAATGCAGTAGATCTTGCTGGACCGCTAAACTCGGGTCGTGGTGGATTTAGATGAGCGCGACATGGGCGTCGACACGCCCATGTCACCAGATTTTCTAGGGTATAATGCCATTCACTATTCACCACGAGCAATGCGGTAGGGACGAAGCCAGCGGACGCCGATTTTGTTGTGGCGAACGCATGTGGAGTCCTCCCGACGGCCCCACAACCCCCCCCCCCCCCATAAATATCGGGAGTTTTGCGAAACCTGCTTTCGACAACTCAGGAAGCAGTGATGATCATTTTGAATTATCCTGCACAGACAGCGAATCCGCGTTGTCAACCACAGCGTTGGTGGCGGCCTAAATATCAGAAGATGTCTCAGAGCCGGAATCCAAAATGTCGGGATCTGAATTGGAATCGGAAGCATTGTCCACTGGAGACCAATCGGCGAGGGAAACGGTGCGACGAAGACCGCCGGCTGACAAGGCATCGACGCAAGAGACATCGCGGATTCGTTGTCGGTTTTAGGGCAAGGCACAATTATCATCACTGTTATCATCACTGCGTTATCGGATATCGTCCGCAATGGGTCAAGGTGATGATCCTCCTGTGGATGTTCCACGTATGAATGTGGAGCTGTTGCCAGGGACGTCTTCACTGTGATGCCCTTCTGGCCTGTACTCACCATTAGCTCGTCAATTCCAACTCGATGTCTCCTGGGAGCCCCGCCAGCAATATGTTTGAGGATGTCCTTGTTCTTGTAAATCAATTCATTAAGGCACATCCGCACGATGTTCTCGTTTAGGAAATGTCGTCTGCCATTTCCGTTTGAGGAGGGGAGGTGTGGTCCGTCGTGTCACCCCATCGAGGTTCTTTCCAAGCCTTTCAGATTGACTGTTAAGGCCCACAAATGGGAAGCCATTCCAGTCGACTATGCGGCGGTGACCAACAAGACTTAAGCCTCCCTGCAGATCCAATTGATTAAACTGAGATGACCAAGGGATCAAACGGATAGGATCTGAGAGAGTATACAATACCAGTCCCAGATGAGAAAAGTCGGGAAAAACTTAGCGCACGTCGACGTCAATTATTTGGGAAGTGTTTGAAACGCGGTGAACTCGGTCATGGAGCGGCTGAGTGCCGCAGAGACAGGACGCATCACGACGGTTGCAGATCACGAAGAGCACTCGGATTAACAAAATAATCAGTAGCGATCGCAATAGCAAGCAGTAATGACATTGCCGTACTAGCAGTCAAAAGCGAATACGACCATCGCCCGATGGAACTCGTGGTTTTATTTGCACAAAACCAACTCATATCTCATACGAACTCTGACGACAGAACCAACGAGCAGAGGATTGGATGCTATGACGCTGATCAATGTTGTAGTCTACAGCCATAACCTAGTGGTTGGAGGAAACCGTAATTAGTGGAACCCCGACGGGAGTCGTTCTCTATCTGTGATTGGTTCGTTTTTGACAAACGGCCACATAAGCCGAATATAAAATTGCCAGACGCTGACAGTTATTAGACGATTAGAATATAAAATTAGTTTACAGTGTCTTTATTCAGTAGTTGATGAATTTACCCGATGTATCAAGGGCCGAGCATCTGCATCATGACTCACAAAGGAATCGGTGTTCATCGAAATCGTGCTTTTGAATGTATCAGGAACCAATTCGGTAGATTCCCCTTTTTGGGAGGCTTCAACGGGGACGTCGGGCAGCATGTTCAGGAATAAAATAGGGGCTAACAGGATCATGTTGCAGATAAGCACTACAAGCCAAAGTCTATCATAATTATCTGATGTGACGCCGAAAACGAAAATGAGACCGGCACCGGTTTCTTCGCTAATCACACGACCGAGGTTCCAAAACGACATGATCATGGCATATACCGGACCTTCAGAACCGTCTGGAACGATCCGCGACGACAAGACGATAATCGGCATTAAAATGAGTTCTCTAAAGATTGCCAACGCGACTGTATCCGCGAAGATGAACAAGCTGTCTGGAATACCTAGCCCCTTGTTCCACCGGAGAACGACTATAATGGTGGATAGACCAAGCACACTAGATACCACAAGGGAGAGTGCTATAAGCCGACGGACTGGAATCTAAACACAGTATTTGAATTCTAGAAAGCAAGTTCATTCGATGCAAAATGACCTGCCGTAAACATATTCTGAAGAAATATGCAGATACCAGATGCGCAAAATGTCGACAAAAATGCAGATTACCAACTACATCCATGCCAAAACCTAAAAATGCTTAATCAGGGGTGAACTATCTAAATCGGCAGACAATATACCAAGTTGATATCGCATCCAGTAGAGAAACGCATCCCCAACTGTGGGTGGGCAATTCATCAGAATCACAAAGAGAATGGTGCTCAAAATGTCCTGGCGTCTCAAGTAGGTTATCAGAAGACGAACGCGATTTATAATATCAACTTCAGGTGAATCCGAATCGATTTCTACATATCGTTAATTCATATTTGCCGAAATGACCACAGTTAATTGGACCCGTACCTTTTATGAAATACGACGTCAAGGCTCCAGATAACGAGAACGCTGCAATAGCCGTCAGCAAAATTTCTAATGGATGTTCAAGGTATGCTAATGCATATCCACTGCTTCCACTCCCAATCATTGCACCAAGCGCTTTGAATATCCAACACGAAGACTATATTATCGACGTTTCAGAACGCGAGAGGAACGTGCCAATGTTACAATTTCCTACACCTGTAATTTACCGCTGCTCGCGACAGTTTCTAGCTTGGCGTTGACAATAACAATGCTGTTAACGGCAACGTCAATCAGCACTATAGTCGCTGATGTTATGAACATAAACGATATGATGATCATGATGGAGGTATTTTCGGCAATACGAGCTAATGCGGAAAAAATGAAAAAATTGACAAGGAACGCGAGAATGATGTACGGGCGTCGCCGCTCTTGGTTGATGGCGACCGCATCAATCGATAAGGCGAACAATGGTTTGGCCAACCAAGGAGAAGATAATAGACCGAAAATTGCAGCCATCGAAGAAGGGCTGACCTTGTAGGTATCCATCAATAGTTTTTTTGCTGGCAACAGCGGCATTGAATGGCTCAAACCTACGATAAAGTAGCATATATATAACGAGTAGCGGAACGACGATTTTGTTAAGGCGGATTCTGTTATGTTTGACTGGACAGTATCTGATGTCATGAATTGTCGAATACGTCTCAAAGGTATACGGTTTGCGACAGTCAATGCGGGGACGGTGAATCAGCTCGAATGATAAATCGAGTTGACTCATGGTTTCTTTTGGGCCATTTACAGCGCCTAACTTATTAAAACTTAGTACGACTAATTCACTCTATTGATCGCGGACCCAAACTTAATTTAACATGGTCAAACCATAATTTACTGACATATTCACATACCGGTAAGCGCATAAACGCAGGAAACTAACTCGTTGTCATAGCAAAAGGATAATAAAAATACCATGATTTTCAAGTACATTCTCAAATGGATCAGGGTGAGCTTCAGTTCAACGACATAACTTCCCGTCCCATCCGGTCGGGCGGGACCCTTCGGCTACGCACCGATGACCCCAGCTGTGTGGTGTATTCCGATTCTCAGGTGTAGTCTCCAGTCCTCCGAGACCGGTGCGTTGTTCGTTCATCGGATATCACTTTGATCTGAGATACATCATCATCGTTTACTTCATCTTAGGCGGAACCCCTTTACGCACCACTGGTAGGCATAGGCAATGCATTGCAGATAGCGTTACACACGGCCACTCATTGCGATAGACCGGTCGTATCGTTGCCGCTGTAGTTACTACGTTAGTGTTTACTGATCAACAGTGGCCCGTAAACACACCTCTATCGAGGGGCTGGTTGTCATTGAGCGATCTGAAGTTTTTTATGAACAATGGATGAAGATCGGGCTGAAGTTACGGCCGTCATTGCCGAAACAGGTGAAGCGTTTGCACCGCCTTGGTCGTGTCGGGAATTCAAAAATTCACTCGCAGGGCGTCAACTTACGTTTGAGGTGAGGAAAGGCGACTCTTTATCAGGAACGTTTGCTCTTCATACCGCGATTGCCGTTCACGATCAGATCATTCTCTCGCAGGATGGGAATGCGGTAAATGAATCATATCCGCCGCCGACTCTATGTTTTGTCTTCTCCAAGCAAATCTTGCCCGGGGAACGGTTCAGAGCCAAGCCAGATTCAGCAACAGGAAAAATCGTGACCGACTCTGGCGTCTTATGGGTTCAATGTATGCTGTTTGTTTTTTAATGTCCACATGTCTCTTATTTTTTTACATAAGCCGAAAACGGGTTCCAGAATGTCAAATTTGGCGACGCATATCTGGGGCGTATTTTACCCCAGATCCTGCAACGCGCACAGTTGCAGTATCAATCTATTCAGATCGCAAATCGCAACCTTCAAATGCAATTAGCAAACTTCAATGATAAAGCCGATTCGCTGGCTGTTGAATTTCAAAAATTCAACGGATATGTCGGTGACAATCGTCCGATTGCTGCTTTGAATGACATTATGTAGTTTTCAGAAGTGGCTGCATCATTCGAAGAGTGGATCCGACGCTTGTCACTGATTGAATTGCATCCATCTCTGAGTAAGTTTCGCGGCTCGCAAACTTTGCTTGATCGTTTATCGGAAGGCGGGATGCGCAGCGCCTTCGCCAGATCCCAATCCGATCGCGTCAAAGTGTCCGAATTGATGAAAAATTTACTTGCTGATAGAGAGTGTATTCAAACTGACTGTAAAAAGGTACCAGATGTTTTTCAGTAATGCACCCGGTTTTAATCGTTTTCAATAGGAGATGGCCTTTATCTCTGATATGAAAGGCAACCTCGAATGTGATAATGTCCCACATTCTTTTATAAACAACCTGTATTTACAACTAAGTTCTCGCGAAAGTGAAGTCGAAGTCGATTCCGATATTGAAAAAACCGAAACAGCCAGCGTCTCACTATCATAGTAAAGTTTACCTTCAGGCAATTTTTTCAACGCTGAATAGTGAATATAGCGTGGAAAAATCTCAGGCCGATATGCTGTTCTTCGTTCAAACTAGACTGGCTTCTATCTCCGATATCCAAACGCGAATTCGTCTGCAGATGCGGTAGTCAGCAGCCGTATAATCGTCAGTTTGTCATGTCAGTTAATTTGTATTGATAGGAGATTATCAGCATACGGAGAAGTAGTCCGTTCAAAAACAGCAGACGTACTCGAGCTTCATCGTATTGAGCGTATTCCAGAAGCATATTTCGCAGGACTAAGTCCGTCCAATTAATGATTTTTTGTTTTGAGTTAATCGTTATGCCTTTCGTTCAGCTGAAGTTGTATGTCGTCGCCGTTATGACTCTTGGGTCGCAGACCGAACCCAGCAACTTGAAGATGTTCGTACAGGTGAGGTGCAAAGGCGGTCCGTATTCTGGCAACGGTACGGAAAATACTTGCCTGAAGAGATTATCAAAGGATTGGATCAGCAACCATCCAAAAGCAAATATTCAATGGAACAGTGGGTCACACATATCAGCTGGCGCAAGCAGATCTGCCTGCCTTACCATTTTCAGGGCTCACGACAACCTTTCGGCAATAGATGTGCTGTTTGATGATGCATTTTCGCCTCGTTCAGTGCAGAATGACAATGTAGGGCTGGAGTATCATGAATTCTAGGTCACAGTTTGATGAAAGCATAACATTTTGAATAGTTGGCCTCCGGAGTGCTGGGTACGCATAACGATGTTGAAAACCTACTTCTTCAATATATCAGAGGTTCTTTTCTTATGTAAAACTTAGGCCTCGCACTAATTTTTGTGTTCAGAAAGCGAAAGAGACAAAGCCGAACTTGCTGAGAATAATGAAAGTATTCATCGCCAATTATTCTGCGCACAGGTTTGAGTTATCTTTCGTTCATATTTCACCGATTCAAAATGGATACAGAACAAAACCGGCGAGGTTATTCGACAGCTGGAAGGTAAAGACATACTTCTATCAGTTATTTGAAAGTTGCTCTTATTGTTGACTTTAGATCGCATTGATAACGCCCGTAAAACCCAACCGTGAGCGTCAAGGTTTTCGAAATCACACAAACCGTCAGGAACCCTGCAGGAACCAACGTGACGAGAACGTCGAACAACTTCAAACAGGAGACTACTGGATTGACAACGTTGTGAGCACTTTGAAATGAAATGGGCTGTTATTGCGAAATAGAGTTGCTATACCATCATCTCAAAAGATAACATGATTTAGCCTTGATGTATGACGTGCTACAACAAACGCGACGTTCTGAATTGCCTCTTTTGTGCATTAATTTGAATTCCAAAAGCTTGACAGTTTAGTAAAACAAAAGTGATAGGGAAGAAGTCGCTTCAAAATGAGCTGCTGGATAGTTCCCGACTACTGGTCTGCATTTTGCCGACTACCACGACAATATCATCCCTACCACCATGTTGTCTTTGTGACTCTAGTGCTGCACTTGCGAGTCGTGAAACTGTTTCAGTTGCTGTCTCTTCTTGGTCTTTGCTCATGAATTTCATTGACTCATTTTCTTGATACTGCCAAAATCCATCTGTTGCTGCAATAATCATGTCTACACCATATATTATAAAAAATATAGCAAGACTATGAATGCTCATCAGCTCACCATTCTCTCCCAACCGCATTTCATATTCCTCAGCGTGGTCAGAGTCCTGCAGAAAGTTGACGACTGCCTTGCCTGCTTCAGGAAATGAGCCCCTATGCTCGTTAGGTAGTCGCTTTGAGAAGTTATCAATCTATTTTACCTATCCAATCGATGATACACCGAGGCCGGTTGCTGCCTCGACCGAATGCAATGCTTGCCCCCATCAGAAATGACAATAAAACCAGCCCTACCCACGTCGACAATTCTCAAAAGACCATTCAGAAAAATGGCGCATAATGCCGTGCTGCATTGTTCGAAGCCTGTTTCGGTTGACTGATTGAAAGCACTCTTCAAAACTCTAAACAATGTTCATCAAATAATCGAAAAAATACATGGGCGTACTACGTTTTTGGATTCGGAATTTGCTGATTCTGAATCAAGGTCTTTGACAAAACCTCCTCACAACTCGCCATCAAGCCAGCAGATACGACGAGTGACCCATCACAGTTTCCTATAACATCAGACGTTAGAGCATGTACCTTTTCGAATTGAAGCCGAATTTTTGGCAAACAACGGGCGATAAAGGAAAAAAAGACCAACCGCCATCAGCAATGCCAAAGGCTTGTATTTGAACGTCACCGTGGCTCAATCGCGACGTAAAACACGCATTGTGGCCTGTTTTGGGATGCTGTATAATACATGAACTCAATTCAAGCCGTAATCGGCTTAGGTTTTCACCTTCCATCGGTTGTTAGCAATTGCCAAATGATACCGGATACGCGCGTCTCCACTCATTTTTAGACTGAGGTGCAAACTGTGTTACCGAACCATTTTCGGCTTCTTTGAAGGATGAACACATTTGTAGGCCACTAGCCTGGGTTGATCGTTACCTCTCTGGCCCAAACAGTCAGTTATCACTGCAGTGCCACAGCTTTCCGTGTTGTGACATGCGCGATCAGCTAACAACGAATCAACGATACACACCCGAAAGAAGAGCGGTAACGAATTAGCGACGTCATCACTGTTGAGCATCATGCGTCAGTGTATAGGATACGACAATCTAGACACTCATATTGTCACGTAATCATGATTGTGGACCGATTCTCACATGCCACATTGAACAGCGGATAAATCCGCGACATCACCCTATCGAATCATTATCAATCCAATTAAATAAAAAAGACTCTCGATCCGACGATCAATGCCGAATAACCAAACGAATGTGCCGGCATTCACAAATTCCAGAGCTACTGACGTTGGCAATTATGCTTTTCACATACCGTACCTAACCTAGATTATTTGTGGCTGGTTCGTTGAAAGAAGTTTTTATTCTTATTGCTGAATCTCATCTAAAATAGTCGCTGTCTGACCGTTGGTTTTCAAGACATCGTCTTGAACGGGCTCTGAAATGCAGCATACTCTTCGAGAAAATGAGGTCGATCCGGTAGTCCGTGAACAATTCCATATCGACCAGAAAGGCGAGCCGGCATCTAACATCGCCATTTTGAATCCTGCCGCCGCTGTGGCAAACTTCTGCCTATCGTCACCGTTTGTAAACCATGCAGAGCCATGAGGCGCCGGAGTTCGATGCCCTGACCAGGGCGAGGGCCAAGGAAGCCGAAGATATTCGGATGGCGGAACGCGCCAGAATTATCAGGACCCTTAACGTGCCGACCAACGAGGAGGTCGTTCGCATGCGATTAAGAGCTTGTGGTGAACCCACAGTACTTTTTGGGGAAGACCCATTACAAAGACGAGAACGTTTGAAAGAAATAGCGGCGATTATGTTGACTTCATCAGACGAATCAGCGAAAATGTGGCACAGAATTGCCGAAACACAAAAACAGGTTTGTCTGACAATAATGTTTTTACTGGCCTAAGCATATATTTTTCGATTTATAGATTGATGACGCGAATAAGGCGGCGAAAGCGGCTGGCGCGTATGGAAAACTCTACTATACCGAAGGCGGTCCAACTCTGTTAGAAACCCGAAGGCAAATCGCGGAATTTTCTTTGAAAAGGGCGCAATCCAGATTGGCAACGGCTCGCTCTTCAACGGAAGCAACGGTTTATTGATAATGTCTTATCAGGTCGCTTGTTTAGCTAATCTCATAACCTGCACAGCACGAGTATATCGCTAGATTACAAACGATGAAAACCTTTTACTGTACAGGGTCCGAGCTCGGCAGTACCCGCCCTTTATCCTCGTGTGCATTTTCGCCAATCACCGACGATAACGGACGTCCACTTCAGACTCTCATATCGTCTTGGTCTGGTTCTTCAACGTTGTGGGACCTTCAATCTGGTTCCGTGTTGACGAAGTTTACTGGTCATAAGGACCGTGTTTCCGATGGAAAATTTTCCCCAGTTGCCTCGTCGCCTTCTTCTGTCTCCATTGCGACAGGTTTAAAACCCCACTCTACGATATATACTTGTCTGATCCCGACGAAATAGGATGTGTTGACAGCACGATCAATCTATATTCAATGGAATCGCCAGCCCCAATCGCCTCCCTGTCTGGGCATTCCGACCGTATCGGTAAACTGGTATTCCATCCCGACGGTCGTACCCTGATATCATCAAGGTGATTTCCTTGTCGATTTTTATTCATCTCCGCAACTCATTCAATGCCAGTTTCGACACGACGTTCCGGTTGTGGGATTTAGAAAAGAAAGCATGCATCTTGTCCCAGGACGGAAACCCTCGAGGGCTTTATGGAATTGCGATTCACCCAGATGGATCCCTTGTTGGCACTGGTGATTTGGCAGGCAACGGCCGGGTGTGGGATATCCGGACTGGGAAAACTTGTGTTGATCTAGTCGGTCATATAAAACAGGTAGTTTTCCTTGACTAATGATTATTTCGCACCGTTTACCGTTGCTCAGGTTCTTTGTGTCTGTTTTTCTCCAAATGGGTATCACGTCGCCACTGGATCAGGCGATAACACATTACGCATTTGGGATCTACGAAAGAAATCTTGTGTTTATACGGTTCCGGGTCATCTCCACATGGTGAGCGACGTGAAATTCGCGCAACACGATCATTTTCTGGTTTCGTGCTCGTACGACAACACGGCCAGAGTTTGGAGTGCCCGCGATTTCTCTCCAGTGAAGACTCTTAACGGGCACGAGGACAAACTAACCTCTTTGGACGTATCGGATGATTTTCGTCATCTTGTGACGGCGTCGTTCGACAGGACATGGAAGATGTGGACGACTACAGATCAAGATAGAATGGAAATTTAGGCGTTGTTCCCAAACTGTAATAAATATTCCACCTTGTATGTATAATTTAAATGTATGGAATAATAGAATTAGTTTGTCGCGTTGCAAATTTTTTCCTTCTTTGTTTTTCTTTGTTTCAATCGTTTCTCCCTCTTCTTTTGAGCTCTTTGTAAATCTCGCTGAATGGCATCCGATGACGCCAATGTTCCCTGGAAAACATCAAAGTAGGACTTCTTCGGGGCTCTGGAGCCCTTATGCTCTTCATCGCTGTCGTCGTCTTCCGACTCCACGTCGGCAGCCATCATTTCCTTTTTATCACAGATTAACGCCAGTAAAAACAATCGTCAACCGATCATTACTGACTTTTGACGGGCGAACACGCTTATTCAGCTTATTGATAATCCGGTCATGGTTCTGACTATGCTGTTGTTTATGTGGGACAAATTTGGCGCCAAGACCAAGTCGTGGATGGCGAATATCAAGTTGAACCTGGTTAACTGGATCCGGCAGCGAGTTAGACCAGCTTTGGACCCAAGACTCAACCAACGCACGAGTATCGGACCGATCGATCACCTGCTCGATGTCAGCCATTTCGCAACATTCTTTCAAATCTTGAAACGGGACTTGGTCGTCACGGACTCCGTGGCGGACTTTGAAATCTGGTCGCATCGCCAAAAACGTTTTAGGTAACCGACCTTCTAACAAAAAAAAATAGCTTACCTATTATTACATCATAATCACCTTTTCCAGAATGGCATCCACGTTTGACTTTTAGGTGGAATTTGGTTAAACAAAAAATTCACAATTATCATTGTTCAACAAGTCATATAGATCTCGGCAGTCAGTAGAAGGCGACTGCTAATCCTGTGCCAATATCAATCGCGTTACTTTAGCTGAAGACATTGATTGACAAATCTGAGCGGTAGACTCGATTGTCTTCAATGAAGCGTTTCCTCTTGCCGAATCCCAATAATCAGGGATGGGTAGATGGTCAAGAGCAACGGCGTAAAGGTCAGGGCAATGCTGAAGGCGTTGCCCTGACGGTGCGCCGTGAGATGTTCCCTCAGCTCCATTTGCAATCCCTGCAGCCTATAATTGTCCACGAATGGTATGTCTTCACAAACCAGCAGTTGCATCGCCGGCTGAAGCAAAAACTGCTCAGCAATTCGATGCGTGCGTTCAGCAGACGGCTGGCTTATCGAACAATGACGTGAGAAATGCGATCGAAAGCAGTTTTTTTTATTTCAGTGAATCGCTTGCAAATTTGATCATGGAGCTATCATGCTCAATATTCGGAATCACTACTAATACGCTCGATAACTGGATTCGCCAGGGACTCTTTGAGGAGTTCACTGTGTCGGTCGTGTTATCATCTGTTCCTCAATCGTATTGAGACAACTACCAATCTGTTGATCCATCCAGCAAGTTATGTGTTGACTCCAATACCGTGTTAAGAATCCTTCATGGGAGCCGTCATATGCATAGGAAGGTGGCACCTACTTCTGAAAGCATTATCTATCTTCGAAAGAATACGAAAACTGTTGAATCAGGAAGGAAGGCGATATATCAAGAACAGGACACATTTATCATCAAGCATGTCGTGGAGCGATGGGAGACCGGTAATTTACTAAACAGATCAACAGCGTATGATCGTCTGATATTCCAATTCGGCAATGAGTCAGAGGAATTCGGGACAGAATTTGAGCTGAAGATGGGGATTTTCACTCTGGTTGTATCAGCCCAGCGTTTCGCAGTGGCTCACCAGAGTGCTGTTGCGACGATTCTCGATCCGAAAGGAATCTATTTCTCAAACAGCTCTGATTCGTCAATCAATGTCTTCAGCTAAAGTAACGCGATTGATCGATGCGAATGAGATGTTTTTTGCAGTATTACTCGAAGGTCTGATCGCACCGACTCACGTGGGTCGAGTTGGATTGAATCGAGAAGAGGATGATAGCAAGGGATGTACTGTAATGGTCGGATACGAAATGATCGAGTGACGAATGATGGTGCCGTATATCGTTATGACCGGAACTCGTGATGGCACACTGTCTAGGCGATATTCTCATTGGGATGGGTCATCCGGGAATCGGGTGTTCGTGCCTTCTCTACGCGCAGCACTAGTTGAAGCGGTGATCGAGAACCGTCAAGGAAGCCGATTGCTGCCGAACTGTACGGCGAGATCACCGGTTTGTTGCAGGCGACGCAGACTCGGAGGAGGCACCGGAAGCGCAGCAAGCGCCGGTGGAGAATCGCCCATGGTCGCAGAGGCGCCCGCTTCTCTCGGGATCAAATGATCGGCGCTCACAGGGTTTGGTGTCACGTTCGCCGCCGGGACTGAGTCCCCTTGTTATATCAGGGCACCTGCGCTAATGGTTTTGCTTTCGACGGCTACGCCATCAGGTGTGCATTTTTTCGGGTGGCACGAGAATGATACTGGCGACCTGTTCTACTCAGATACCCAGAATGTGGAATACGATCATCTATGGGAGTTATTGGTTTTCGCGATACCGACATTTTCCCAGTGGGACAACGTCAAAATTCGAATCCGAACTTCGTGAACATGTTAAATTAACCCAAAAAACCAGAGCATTGAAAGACCCATCGTGTCCTGGGGTGTACAACCTGATGACACCCGATTAATTTACCCATTTCGTGCAGGCAGCAATGCGAATGTGGACGCGTTGGACTTAGAAACCGCCCATATGTCTCCATTGCCCACAACACATGATACTCGGATTCGCATCATATTGCGTCTGCGCTTCCTCAGCCGATGGTCTTCGCCGTCCGATCCTGCGCCATCCCGCGGGCCTGTCGTTGGACCGGCACTTGTTTCGACGAACTGGTCATCCATTCTCGCCGCAAACTGAATTTGAACCACTGGATGCAGCCGATCCTGCCCTTCGACTCTCCACGAGGAGGTTCCTGGTCGCTACTTATTTCGCGGCGTTAGGCTGTGCCGAAACATTCAAACAGGAAGCGATCGAACACACCAGTACCGGAGGTCACGATTGCCAACGGGGCGTCGCCAAAGGCAGGGCGGAGACGTTGGCCAGCAGGGTCCCTCCGGCAGCACAGAATGATGATATGACCAGAGGCCAGCTCCGCTGTGCCAATGTCACATTGACGTCATGGAACTGCCAAACGTGATCCGAATTGGAAGGGTTCATCGAACGCGGCATTCAGACGCATGAATCCTTGTTGAGGGAGCTCGATCGCTTCACCTCCAGGATCATTGGCGGAGCCATGCGCGCTCAACCAGCTCCTTCCGTCTCCGAGCGATTCTCCGCTGGCCTTTGTGTCAATCCACAGTCCAAAAAAGTTTCCTTTAATCGTCATTGGAAAAAGCAGTCGCTCCATGATTGTTTGTTTTTTTCGATAAACGGAATATATTGAGAAATAATAATGAATAGATTATCGCGTTGGACATGATCATCTCCTGTACAGCTGTTCATTCTGTTCCTGAATATCGCCGTTCAGCGCTATATTCTTTCTCAATTGCCTTTGCAGACGCGACCCGTGCTGATCGTTGGCCGTTTCGTTCTCCAATATAACCCGGTTTCCCGCTGCCGTCGAGCATATCCGATCATGGCCGCCTTCCTCTATGCAATGCGCATGCCCGCTTGGTGCCCAGGCGTCGTCTTCCTTGACGAACTCGCCGTGCGCCATCATCCCGGCCGCCAACGCCAGCGCGATCATCGTAACACGCCATGTCGTTATCGACATGTTTTGCGAAATTCAACCGAAAATAAAGAAGCAATGTCGTCGACGAGAGCCTCGTTCGGAAGTGATTTCCCCTTGGTGGTCTTGTACGGGGTGAGTTGGCCAAGTGTGAGTCACTTCTTGGCCAGAAATATCGACGACCTTCCCTTGTTAGCCCGTGATTAATCAACATCCGGGGAGAGAATGTCGCCATCCGTCGCCAAAGGCGTCTACAGAATCATCCTGCGGGTCGCGTCCGATATGCAGCGCCATCGGCCTGGACTTCGGGTCTACATTCACCGCCTGGCCAGGGACGAGTTCCGGCGACCGGAGCCCCGATTGGAGCTGGCGCTGAAGACGGCCGCGTTTCTGGAAAGGGCCAGGGATCAGGCGGGGATCGAACGGAAAGTCGTCAATAATATGTTGAAGGTGCACCAGTTCCGAGAGCCCAAGAGATCGGAGCGAGCGGCGACATCGATGATGAGGCAACAGTCGTTCCATCTCTTTCTAAAATCCGTTCGCGAGATTGAAACGCGTCTTGGCATCTGTCTGATCTCCAGCGAACTCAAACTTTAACATGTTCGTTTTGCGCATCAGCGTGTCTTGTGTGTTTTTCTGCAACACCTGTTGGAGGACAAGGGCGATTCGGGAAGGAGGTTCCACAACGCCAGCGATAAATTTGTGATAAATTAATTATGGATTCGTTAACAATAGGCGAGGAATCGCTTCGGTTGGGTTGGGGAGATATCTTGGACGACGTTGGCGGCGATACTCTAGCCACATTTGTGTGGTTCGATATTCTGAGGTTCTCTTCTCGGATTAACATTGTTCTCAAGACGGGTTCCATTATCGTCAATGTCAGTTGATCAACCTCTGTCACCTGTTCTTTACATTAGAGTTCATCGTACCGTCAATATCGGCATCAAACTATAACTCTTTGAACCTCTACGCGTCTCGAAAGTAGCAGAGTGTACTTGATTTTCCATAAAATCATGACCGGTTGGTGTGATTTGCAGATGACCAGAAAATCTTCGATCATGGTCTCATCCTATGGGGGTGTCGCTGGGTTTTTATAATTCGACTCGTTCCCAGCCTGCCCATTGCCATCCTGAACTGAGTCGCTACAAATAATGATCGGCCTGTTCTTCGGGAGGGGACAAAACCTATCAAAGAGATCACCATTGCACAAATTCCAATAATCGCCGATATCTATCAGAAACAATTCGGGGCTCTAGCTTCGGTTCAACGTCGACGTCAATGACTCCGATCAATTCTGTGTCGTTTGTCTAAAACGTTGAACTCACAACGGAACTTCCTGTAGTGATTAATTGGGCGATTGGTCTTGCCAGAACACGGGACCTCTTATGGTCAAAATCAGCTTCTCTCCTCTGTTGTATGATTTGGGAACGGTCTTTTCGTCATTAAGAAATCATTGAAACGACGCTTCTGGTCGTGCGCTGTGTAGCTGGGCGACTCTGTATGTTTTTTGCCAAATTTGTATTTTGCGCATCGCCGATAAGATGGGACAACTGGATGGAAAAACCGGGACGAATCGCTGAAGATGATGCTAAGAAATTACCGGAAATTGGCAAATGGTGGAGATTGGAGACAGATGTGTTGCTGTGATCGGGATTAATATTGGTCGAGCTGGGCGATTCAGTTGAAATTCGTCAGTCAACATGTTGTCAAATATTCAGAATAAGGGGTATAATCCCTGGCCCCTTCACCCACACATCAAGTCAATTTCCCTGAACTGGGCCAAACGTTGTGAATACAATCAAGGAATGGTGGGATTATGGCCAATGGCTGGCGACATCCTATGTTCGAATGAGCGCCAAAAGAACTAAGCGAATACCATGCTGTACTAAACGAGCAAAGCAGCGGCTTTAGCTTGATCAGACAATCGGGTGAAAGATCTCAACAATCATGATTCTGGAGGAGTTCAAGCTATGATAGTGAGTTTCAGCGATTTCCTGTCGTATTTGGGGCTTCGTCTGGCAGAACGGGGTGTCACCGATCATAATGGCATTGAAGGTGTAATCACTGAAAACATAATCGCGTATCTTGTTGCTGCCAGTTTGTCGCAAAGCTCACCGAATCATGTTGGAACCTCTAACCCCAGACAGAACCAAGTGCTGATATCTGAACCACCGCCGCAGTTTCAGAGATGTTTACGATGTTTTACATAACTACACCTTTTTAAGTGCTGTGAAAGTATCTTGAAGATATCGATCGTCAACCACATTGCTCTATGCCTGGTCGTCATCTCCGACTGTGTCCTGGTCCATTGCCGAATTCGTCGTCGGCCGTTACCGGTCAATTGAGTGTCATTGATGAGGTAGTGAATGACAGTGATGTAACAATAACCACAGTCGAGAACATGTCTAATATTAGATTGTCCCAGTCGGACGTTATCTATCACAATCGGACAGATCACCCGAATCACAATCATTATCATTATAAACCTGATAGATTAACTGAAGAGATTAAGGAGATATGGAGAGAAATGGGAATCAGGTTCAGACCCAAACGAAAGGGCCCGATATGATCTCAACCAACTGGGACGAAACTGTGGCGTCCTTTGACGATATGGGTCTTCGTGACGACCTTCTCAGAGGTATCTACGTTTACGGTTTCGAGAAGCCAAGCGCTATTCAGCAGCGTGGTATTGTCCCAATCGTCAGGGTAAGGAATTATCTGTACAATTGAGTTGATGTAATGACTAACGCTGATCTGGTTTTCAACAGGGACATGATACAATTGCCCAGGCCCAATCCGGTACCGGAAAGACGGCCACTTTCTCCATTTCGATGCTCCAACGTATCGATATGGACGTGAAAGAAACTCAGACTTTGATTTTAGCACCAACTCGTGAATCGGCTCAACAGATTCAGAGGGTGCTTGACGCCCTGGG
>OUQQ01000368.1:6258-26523 GCA_900404475.1 Spongospora subterranea | reverse complement strand
GACTTTTTTAAAACCACGCTCATTTAGCACTGGGAGCCCAAAATATATGAAACCCACAATATTTCCATGTTTTCTGTGTCCATCCACGCATGGCGCCATTAATCCTGGCTGTGGCCTGTGGGGATGTGCACTGGATGTGGTCAATTAGAGCCGTGAGTCCGTGACTGACTGCCTGTGCGGCGATACCACTTTGCTGTGAGTATGTTTGAGCGCAGCCCACTGATTATCACTGGCCGGGACCTTCTTCTCCGAGCCATGTTCATCCACTTTCGTTTATCATCGTCGTTATTTCGCCAATATGTCGCGTTCTCTCCAGCAACAGCAATTATTCTTGGGTGACCAGGCGCCCGATTTTGAATCCGAAACCACCATGGGTCATATCAAATTCAGCTCATTTATTCAAGATAAATGGGTATTCCCATATGTCCCTCCGTGTATTGCCATTTCTGACATCGTTTGTTCCAGGCCATACTGTTTTCACATCCGAAGGTATTCCGGTCCGATATTGTGAATGTTTTCGTCGGCAAACATGTAGTTAGGATTTTACTCCAGTCTGCACGTCGGAATTGGGGCGCGTGGCTCAGCTGGAGAAGGAATGGTCGACACGTGGCGTTGCCGTTATTGCCTTGAGCTGTGATAGCGTCGAAAGCCACAAAAAATGGGTCAAAGATATAGAAGCTATTCACAATTGCAAAGTATTTTACCCCATCATTGCTGATGACGATCGAAAGGTAAACTGTCAAACTCAAACTGAAATCTGTTTTCGGGTCTTAGCTGCAACTGTTTTTGTCGACTCTAAATTCTGGCCTTCGATGTAGTCATTTGTGAAATTCAGATTGCCTGTCTATACGGAATGCTCGATAAGAGTAGCTCAGAGACTGAACTTCCTTTGACTGTCCGTTCAGTATTCTTCATCGCGCCTGATAAATCAATCAAAGCTACACTGTCTTACCCGGTATCATATTCCTTTTCGACTCGTTTTGTCATTGAGTTCAAATTTTTTCTAAGTAGTCAATTTCTTATTCTACTAAGAAATTAACGTAGGCTCGTTTCGCTTTAATTCAGCCATCGTTGACTGTTTCATATTCTTGAAAAACAATTGCTGTTTGGGTTTTTGCTGATTTTGTTCAACTCCTCGAACAATTTCGCTTTGATTGCTGCTGCTGCGGAATGTCGAATTGGCTTAATTTTTACGGGGATCGCTGCCGAAATTGTTTGCTAATGTATGAAATGTTCTGCTCGATAGGCTTCAACCGGGCGTAACTTTGACGAGATTTTGCGTATACTCGATTCTTTGCAGTTGACGGCCAAGTACAAAGTAATATAGTCATTTTTCTCAAACCTGGACGTCTCTGAAATTTTTTAGGTTGCCACGCCGGCAGATTGGGTACGCGGTCAACAATGCGTAATCCCGCCGACGTTGTCTGATGATAAGGCCACTGACATGTTCGGGGAATTCAAAACTATTCGGCCATATCTTCGCATGACGAACGATCCTTCTTCCTGCAAATAGTAAGCTTGATGAACGTGGCAAAGTAAACAATTTCGCCAGTATTTTGGCTCATATGGGTGCTTTGGCCAGTTGTTCCTGACACGTTAGAGGATGGGAGGGGGCACGGCTCGGCATGAACGGTGCTGTTGGATTCTGTATGTCCATGACCTTATATCGTGCCATCGTGGTCGGATCCTGCATCATGAACTCCACGGTGGCGGCATAACAGCGGTCGGGCTGGTTTGTCATGAAATCCACGTCTTCGATCTTGGTGTCCGCTGCCGCTTGGAGCCGACGGGCCTCTTCCATCATTGTCATTCATTGTTTTCAGGTGCTTAATCATCGGCGCGTCGCTGTTTTTTCATCATTCGTTTTCCAAACGTGTAGCGGAACGCCGCTCGTGCATTTTCAGAGCGATGAGTGCTTCTCATTAGCGACATCGTTTTCCTGGTCGGCCTCGCTGTCCCAGAATGTGGTAGTATAGGCCTCAGAGAGTGGTTGGATCATGGTGCAGAAGCTGGATGGTTTGACCTCCATCGACATTTGCCTTCGCATGGCCTTGTGCAGATTGACCTGCAAATGCGCCTTTGGAAAAAATCCGTTCCAAGTCCAACGTTTTTCCCGGAACGCCCAAACCTCGGCCCCATTGCTGAGAATCTGGGGGTCTTTCGAGTTTTCTGCTGACTCGGCTCGAGAAGTCTTGATCTGGCCTTATCACGTGGTATTCAATTTTACCAATATCCCTGAGAGCAAATGTGATGAAGACAATGACAAGCGCCTGAATCTCATGGGGGGATCATATTCTAAACGTGGGCTAGTTCTCGTTCGGTTAACGATCGCTCATGCAGATGCCGTACTGGAAGTTCTCAATGACTTTGCCATTTGATTGTTCCTCTTGCGCTTTGGATTCGGGAAAGCATTCAAACCTGATCTACAAGAAAGTGTTTGTGAACTGCCCCTCCAAGGTGATGTCGCGATCTGATACACGACAGTGCAACAGAGGTTTCGCGGGTCCTTCTCAACTTGTCCTGCAGTTGTCGGGACACAATTGGATCAGAATTTGGCAAACCCGTCGCGACGCTCGTTTGACTGACAAACCTTCAGGCAATGATCCCCATTGCATAGGAAGAATCCTGGCGCCGGAGACGGTTGAGACGAAGGTAATCAGAGTGGGCTTCATCAACGTCATGGTCTGATTTTGACACGTCCGATGACGAGAATCGATTGGTTTCGAGACATTGATTGCGATTCCAGGCTGGTAGACGATGATCCGGATTGGTTGTGAATTTAGGCGAAGAAACCGGCTTTGTTCCTGTGAAGTCCAACAATCGCTTTCAGAATGTTTGGCCGTCGTTGGATTTGGGGTCATTCCCCGTTTTCAGACCGGAACCCCCTCGCTGGACGACGGTTTGCAGACCACGATTCTGCAGAGCGTCAATCAAATCACCGCTTGTTAGACCATGAGCTTGTCCAACATTATCACAGAACGGGATATCTCACGCTGCGATTGACAGAATCTTGACAGCCATGTGATTGATGATTGGTTCGGGGCCCTCCGCCGAAACGTCATCTGCTCTCTAAGCGAGTGGTTTGAACGGCAGATATTTCCATCCGACCAAGGACGTCGTAATGACAAACCCTTTTGTCAAATCCACGAAACAGCATAGACTTGGTGTAGCTCTTTCCGGTCGGCGTTTGCGTCGATCAGGATTCAATCGCCCGATGACGATCAACCATTTCTGGATCCCATTATCTGAAACCAGGCAGCAATTATTGTCGGAAACTTTGCCAACGCAGTTCCTTTGAGCAAGCGTTCATTTGAGGGGCGAATTACGCCCCAAAACACGCCTGTCGAGTAAGGCCACACTTGTCGAAATTTCAACGCCTTTGGATGTCTGTTGCGCGATCGAAAAAGTGCATTGGGCGTGATGTGTCTGGTGAGATGCCCTGCAGCATCGTTCCTTTCTCATATCTGGCCCAATCGCGCTTGGCTTTTTCATTCTTCTTGCTGTAGTTAAGGACCGTCTCACCACCTGGTGTTTGTCGCTCTGATACTCTGTGTGTCTATTGTGAATTCCCTGATGATCCTCTGTCGGCGCTCTGGAATCCGAGCACAACTTCGTCGATTGCATGTCTCATTCATCTTGATTTCCCTATCCTCACTTGTGCCTGTTGATTGACTTCCACAACCAGCCAACCCGCCAGCAGCCAAAAACAATACCTGTTGCTGATTCTCTAACTATAGACTCACCTACAATCAATAGTGTCTAAACGGCAGATTCACCATTTTTTTTTCTCATCGGGATGAAACGCTCCGCCAAAACGACTTCTGACAAATCCTACATAGGTACTGCATTTCCTTCGCACACGACCACCGATAATTGTCCTGAAATCAGGTCGTTTGATTGACCTATTTTCGGTCAAGCAATTCCTAAGAGATAACGGATTGTACTCAGTTTGGGTGACCGAGATTGGTGTCGTTCATTTGGAAGGACCATCACCCAAATAGCATTGACAGCCGTCCGTGTCGATGAATTGGGGCGATCTTCTTTGCTAACTACTCTCAGATACATCTGATGAAGACATCGAAATCAATCCAATTTGCGCCAACAGCCCCGTCGTCGATGTAAAGGTCGCCATGATTTCGTTCTTCGCCGGCGTGGAACGACCGTGTTCTTAGACACTGTTGGCCAATGGCCATCGCCAGAAAGCGATGATGTCGCCTGAACCGCCGCGATCACATTCTGGCGAACCGTTTGCTGTCACCGCCCAGGGTCAGATCTCCACAGCAATGGCAATGCTGGGATTGGCGTATCAGGGTGTCACCTCGATCGGCAGGACCTCTGGGTCAATTTGGCGCCAGGGCGTGGCTCAAGGCGCAGGAGAGCCGTTTGGGTCTGTATATCAGGGTGATTATGAGATAAGCCCAGAGACGTCCAATTGGGTTTTCGGTCGTGTTCATCATCACTATGATATTCAGTTGAACATTCGCGTTTTACTATGGTTGAATAACCCCTTTGAGAGTTTCTGAATATTCAGTTTCAGCTAACAAAGTAGAGTCTGAAATTTCATTTCATGATCTCCATTGTTGAAAATGGTCGAGAATGTGGGACCCGAGAATCCCGTTTCATTGCCCATCTTTCCTTTTTGGAGCATTCACCTGACACTGGATCATTCTACCAATTCTAACTCTTGCACAAATGCGGTTAGAGGGGGGTGAGTCCAAGTGAATTTGTTCATACGGTCAACGAGGTACTGTCTATTATTGAAGAGGCTCCTTATTGGGTGTCGAATGTCAGTCCATCATCAAAATAGAGTGGTCGAGGATTGTTTTCTGATAGCCGATCACTCTTAGACACAGGAACACCATTTTTCACCCAGATGAAAATCAGTCGTCGGTAATGTTTGTGAATTGTAATCCAGTTCTGAATGTTTGATGGATACAATCCCAAGAGGAATTCAATGGGCAATGAAGGCCATTCCATTTTCCAAATGGAGGGGCGAAATCATTGCTGTGGATCATCAAAGTCGATGTATTGGCGAATATTGCATTAGTTGAAATACGGGGGTTGGCGAATGTTGCATTAGTTGAAATACGGGGGGATCACCACACCCATCAACAGAATGGCGCCGCTTCTCTGGTGCCACTTGCCGTTCTCGACAAAAATGTGCCGTTTCTGTGTTGTCCTTGTCAATTTATGAGCGAGTTGTCCAATAGACAAAATCAGTCACGACACGCTGGTGCTCACGATTTTCAGTAGTAGTAGTTCATGGGCTTGGGCTTTTTGCGATTGTCAAGAGTCGGGTTCGGCACATTTCATACTATAAGTGGCACACACGTAAAAGGATCAAGAACCGCAACAACCCCAAAACGTGGTTGGTGATGGCCATTCATGCAGTTTATATCATTGTCTGGTGAGGATAGATCAGACGGCAGACCCATTGGTCAGGCTGTGAGAGAACGGCACCCATCGCGATGCATGGCGCTGTCGGGTTAGAATGGCCGAGTGCTGGTACAGATACGAGTGGTTTCTTCAAATGGAATCTTAAGAGTTTAGAAAGCGGCCTACGCCTCTGAGGACCAAGCTGAATGCGACTTTTTTTTTGTTGATGTACGTGTTTGTGGCGCTTTAGAGTTCATCATTGACCCGATGCAGCTGTCGATTTCATTTATCCTTCTGCTCGTGGGATTTTGACATACGGAATCGTGATCAGGGACCTGTACAGAATCATTCGCAAGGTGAACGAATACTAGCAGCTTCATTGAGATTATCAAGCAACTGTGGACGCGGAACAGGGAGCCAGCGAGAAACCGCCAACGGTCGTAGCGCGGATCAGGTTCACACATCTCTCTCTTGCCGCCATCAACGTTCTCCCGAACGTTATGTACGATAAGGTACTGAGTGTCCATTGTTCCGATTTCCACAAACAGGTTCCCCTTATTAGGTCCCTCATATTTCGATTTCAGCACTACAATACACCACGATATCATTGATCCAGTTTCCCCCACAAGTTCCCCCACAAGTTTGGTCAAACTATATCTGAGGGCAGTCAATACCGTCAAGCCGAGTTGCGACCATGAAACATAAATACATAAACGTCCATGGCGCTACAGCGAACGGTCATCCACCTCTGGGTCACGTCCCTAACTCGTTTCATATTTCAATCGATTCCGTTCGATCAACGCCGATGAATTCTTCGACCCTCTTGATCGTCGCCGCTATGGCTTTGCTGGCTTTCTCATCTTCGGTGAAGGTAACTGTCGGTTTATGCCGATGGTGGTTCAGCTATTTCACGATCGTTAACATCTCAGGCGTACGAGGATCCGGAAGCGAACACGGACGGTGTCCCTGATGAGACCTTTTATTCATGGCTCTCCCAGATGATGACTGGAATATCGGCCGAGCAGATTTTGGTCGGACCATTGATCGGGATAGGGTTAATTTATCTGACATCTGTCAACTGAATTCAGAATTACGCGACGATATATTCCAAGCCCTACGGTCAGCTAACCCCAGAGGTATAGTACTGAGAACGGCCAATCAATGGGTTCGGTCCCGATCACCATCACCATGATACTCACTTGCCAAACCTCATTTGACTATATATCTGAGTGAACCCTCTGTTGAGAATTTTGAAAAATATTCAACTTTTGCCAACAGAGTAGATGGTGAAAGTTTGTTCATTGGTCCATCGTCAACAGGAAGCGGCAATGTTCCCAACTATGCCAAAAGCGAAACCGGATGCGTTTTTGATCCTATGTGCTGGCGATGATGTCCTGATACAGAAATTCTTGACAATTCTAGGGCTGGACAATAAGGCTCAGAATGAATTTCTTCTCGCATTCAATCAGGTATATTATTCGAGAGACGTATGATTGGGTTTTGTTCATCGTATCATCTCTGTGATGTTCAGCTCATAGCCACAACCTGTTCCGATCCGGTTCCAGACATCGAAAATCTGAAGACATCCGAGGTCAGTTCACCGTCAAATCGAGTGATGGATGATGTTGTTCTGATAGCTGCGATTGTGCTTTACTCACAGGAGGACCAAGAACCAATTCCCCAAAACGGAAATCGATGCTCGGTATTGATCGTGAACCACCACTATTACAGATTGTCTGATGAAGATACTCTCAGGGGCAATACAATGGCAATGAACTGCATCCCAATGAGTAGTGAGCCTCTTCATCGTGTGATCGTTGCCTCTTTTGAGCAAAAATCAATAAAAATGGCATTAGCCGCGTCATTGAATAATTCGCCTTTGGGTCTTGAAAAGTTCCAGTCCATGTTTGTTCCACGATGTCCTCGAGTTGGCGTCATCGATTAAATTGGCGACGATCTCACGCAATTTGACTTGCACCTTGGCAAAAACGAGTTTTGATACTGAATCGGTTTATCCTTCAGGTTCACTGATCAGCTCAAACAGTTCAACAGCTATTACTATTCTATTCCACTACTCAGAATATTGGTAAACAGATCCGCACTGGTCATCTTTTCCTGGATGTTATCGACATCGCTCCCGAAGGTTTCAGTTTACGTTGACTCGCTTGGCCTGCTGGGTAATGCTGCAATTTGACAGGTACAGACATCGTCCGCATCGCTGGCCCGTGCTCCTGCTGCGAAACGGGTATTGGACCGCAAGCTGTTTGCTCTGCTGCTCCAGCAGCTCTGTGATCGCGATGCTGGACTTTTGGAAGACGTAGACGTTTGCTCTCCTTGATGCGCCGCCGCAAACCATTTTTGCTATTGCAGTGGGACAATTAATGTTGTCGTTGTGTGACCACCGCAACCATTGCCCAGACGTCCAACGAATTCCCTACATTTTGGACGAGATCTATAACAGTCTCGAAATTTTGGTACGATGAGCGCCAAATTTAACCACACAGACTTGATGAACATCTGTTGGCAGAACCTGCTCTCGACACCCGCCCACACACGTAAATCGCCAGCCCCTGTACCCCGATCAGGTAACCGATCTGAGATACAATTGATTATACAACTGAGCCGAGATGCAGACCCTAAAACTGGGGTTTTGGATGAAGACGCAGCCCCAGCTTTACCATTACCAGAGGAAATTGAGGAACAATTGAATGAAATAATGCACAACCTCCTATGATTTTGGCATCAAATTTTTTTTTGCCGCAGAACTCACATTGCCTGTCGGTTTGTGACAATGCCGACGGTACGAAATTTTTACGCCAAGTCTGGCGTGACAAACTGCTGCGCGCCATGGCTCTTCAAGGTATGAATTGCACTGATTGTTCTGAAGAAACCTGATTTTGCAGCAGAGACAATCAAGGCCATTGATTTCGCAAAATTCAATCCGTGCCTGAGGGTTCTCACATATCAGCGATGATAATTCATCAAGTGCTGGTACAATTTAGCCTGTTCGCGGGAAGACGTCTCGTGGTTCCCCGCCAAAGTGGACAACGTCGCGGATTTGGCGTCGTTGGTGACCTTCTTTGGCGATGTCCGTGTTTTGTTGACAAAACGCTTATGGCTGGTGCCCGTGTGTATTGATGAAAAGTTTGTATTGGTCTGTTGGCTATTTAGTGTTGTTTGAACGTCTTCGTAGATATTGGGTTTCAGCGGGTTTAAGGCCAGCGTCGCTAACAGACACAGCCGCGATATCGATGTTGGATCCGCTTTCAGTGCCTAATGCTGAGTCTACTGTCATAGAGGTGATGAAAAAGTACACACCTGGTTCTTGTGAATGAATTCTCCAAACGACTCGCACAAATATAGCATTATCGAGTTCGTTGCAGGAACCCACCGCTCTCGAGTCTCGTGCGAACGGGTTGTAATGGGGTGGTTAATCCATCATTGGTGCAATTCCGGTAGACGTTGATGGTATTTGTTCCATAATCAGCACCTTGACCTGGTCAATCTATCGTATCGGTATATATAAATTGTTTTACCATTTGCAGTGGATGTCTTCGGTCATAGATCAAGTCCTGATATTGATCGATATGGCGGTCGATTGGGCGTGGCTTGTGTTGTTGACCTGTGTTGAGTATTTCGACTCGTTTTTAGTATGCGGTGCTCAGTAATGCGGTTGTCCTAAGTCTTGGTTCAATTGTTGTCGGTAGATGTACACTGCTTATATCAGTGGAGACAAACTTCACGATCTGTTTTGCCATTCGCCAGGGTCATATCAAACGCGTTGCAGTTTTTGGTATTTTGAAGGAATTTTTCAGCTGTCCGTCTGGCCGTGGTTAACTGTCTAATGAACATGCCAAAGAGATCGTCGAAAAGAGGTAAACACATAAAGACAACGCCATGAAAAAATTTAAGAAAGAAACGAAGATCATTTGACGGGTTCATTTGACAGATTACCATCGCCAGACGAAAGCTGCGAGATTTCTCTAAAGTAATAAGTAGAGGATCCTAGTTTAGCTGGATTATGCGATTTCAGACATGCTGTTGCCACATGTTTTATCTACAATACTTGACATCTTGAGTTTGGATCGGTTGCATTATCGATAACATCAAGCGATTAATCGGACACATGCGACAGACTCAGATGGCAACAACTCCAATTCGGACCCATCCTGCTAGTTTCTTGAAAGCAAGCATTTTCCGGGGGCAACACCAGACACGCTGGCATATCGTTCATCATCGTTTCGTAGGGTTTGTCGCAGAATGGTGACCTGGTCGATCGCACGCATGACAATACAAAGGGATGTCCTTACCTTTGAACCACCGAGGAAAAGGACGGCAACCGGCGCGGTGGCCTTGATGAGCCGAACGCGAAACCAAATCGTCGGGTTGGCTGGCTGGCCGGCCGGCGGACTTTTTGTGGTAACGTCACTACTTCAACCAATCGCACCGACAACGACGCGTGACGGAGGGTGACTGACTATCACTTTTGAGCACCTGACTGTGAGGAGGCCGCGGCACTGGTCACTGTTTCAGGATGACGCAGTTGCGGATTACTGCGCGGCTTCTCACTGTAAAAAGCGCTCAAACAGTGATCAAGAAAAGATCCTCCTGTGACGGAGTCCGGAGATGGACACAACGGTCATGAGACCAATGTGGGCAGTGGGCACACATCACACATGTGCCTCAAGAGCTGACTCGGACTGCGAAACGGACTGGGGGGGCGTGATGAGCGACGACAGCACTGTTAAACGCGTGTGCCAGGGATGATAGTGGACTCCGACCCAGACAGCCGCGCTGGTCATCAGCAGTCACTATCGAGATGGCGCCACTCACATCACTATCTGGTCGATCGCCAATCGACACGATGTTGTCGTTCGCCATCGCGATCACGGTCGCCGTGCTGATGTCTTTCCAAGCCGCCGACGCCAATCCGGGAGCCACTGCCACCTTGACCGCCGCCCCGCCTCAACAGGTCCAGCCGATGGCGCTCAATCCCACCCGTCGCCACCAATCGCCCTCCACCGTATCCTTTCCACCAATGCTCAAGATGTCGACCAAGCTCCAGCGCCTGGCGGTCATCAAATCACATCGTCAACCGGATGATCTCACTGGCCTACTCTCAACCCATTCCCAATCTCCAGTCCCCGTTGACCCGCCAACCATGCGCAACTGCTGGAAATACGAACGCCCCGAAATCTTCCAATACCCCGAGCGCACATGGCCCAACAAAAAACTCGGCGCCTCTCCAGTTTGGGTGAGCGTTGACCTACGCGATGGCAATCAGGCACTGCCCAATCCGATGAACATTAATCAGAAACTGGAGATGTTCCAGCTCCTGGTCGGTATCGGGTTCAAACACATCGAGGTCGGATACCCGGCCGCGTCCAAAGTCGAATTTGCTTTCTGCCGTCGCCTGATTGAGGAGAACCTGATCCCCGACGACGTCACGATCCACATCCTCAGCCAGACCCGTAACGACGTCATCAAGCGATCGCTGGAAGCGCTCCATGGCGCCAAAAGGGTAGTGTTCCACACGTACATCTCGACGTCGCCCGATCAACGCAAATACGTGTTCGGGAAGACGCGTGAACAGATCATCGTGATGGCGACCGACGCCGTCACCTACTTAAAGGCGGAGATGCAGCCCCTGGTCGAGGCCGGCACCGACATGCGCCTGCAGTTCTCGCCCGAGTCCTTCTCGGCGACCGAGATGGATTTCGTCCTGGAAATCAGCGACGCCGTTGCCGCCGTCTGGCAGCCGTCGAACGAGCGGAAGATGATCCTGAACCTGCCGTCCACGGTCGAGGTCTCGACGCCCAACGTCTACGCCGACCAGGTCGAGTTCATCGGGCGGAACCTGGCCTGGCGCGACCAGATCGAGATCTCGGTCCACACGCACAACGATCGCGGAACGGGCGTGGCCGCCTCGGAGCTGGCCATCCTGGCCGGAGCTCGTCGTGTCGAGGGCACCCTGTTCGGCAGCGGCGAACGGACCGGGAACCTGGACCTGGTCACGGCCGCCCTGAACTTTTACTCCCTGGGGATCCAGCCCAACCTTGACCTGTCGAAACTCGCCATGATCAAGGAGGTGTGCGAGCGGTGCATGGGCGAGACCGTACCGGCCCGCGCCCCGTACGCCGGCGCCCTGGCCTACACCGCCTTCAGCGGCTCGCACCAGGACGCGATCATGAAGTCGTGGAAGGCGCAGAAGGAGGACGAGCCCTGGTCGGTGATCTACATCCCGATCGACCCGGCCGATATCGGGCGGGAATACATCCCGATCCGGATCAATTCACAGTCGGGGCGCGGCGGTGTCCTGTACGTCCTGAACAAGCACGGGTACGACGTGGAGCGGGAGGCGGTCCTGGTGGTCGCTGCCGATGTCAAGAACGCCACGTCCGGCGGTGAGGAATTGACCGAGGAACAGGTGGTGGCGTTATACCTGACCAGGTTCCCCAACGCCAAACCAACCCTATCTGAACCGACAGTGTAATGGAGATAAGTGTCGATCGCCGTCCGGCTCGTCTCAATAAATCCGCTTCTGCATTCCATCTGGGCTAAACACCGCTTTTCGGGTCTGGAATCAGAGAGAGAGCGACCCTGTCATGGTGATCTTAAACGACGGCCGCTGGCCCTGATGGGCAATCTCCCTCATTGTTGTTTACTGACTGCGAACAGACATATTGCATTGCGATGTCGGTGTGAAAACCTGTATCCCGTTCGATATGCTGTGAGCAAATCGTTCTAACCCACCGCGGCGCTATTGTGATCACACATCAGTGCCCATTCGGGAACAAGCCTTCACCATGAAAATTGTGGCCGGTTTCAAACACTTATCAAATCCAAAAAACAAATCCCCCAAGGAGGTGCCATTTGATTCCCTCAAATCAGTAATGAGGTCGACCCAAATTCACGAATCACCGACGAAAAGGCAGAAATCCCCATCGTGAATTGTTCAACGCGGAACGTTTGCCAGTGGGGTTTCCTCTCCCGCCTATCCTTAATCGAAGTTCCACCTCTGACCAATCTTCTGCCAACAATTTCAACGACAATCTCGTAAATTCAACCAGCGGTTGTTTTTCCAATGGCCCAACGGGCCAAGTTTGTTTAGAATACATCAGTTGACGAGATCGTTTGTCTGTCAGTGATTAGCCGAAGACCGACGACGCAAGGAACATGTACGCTTTATCCTGTTCCTCCTTCGAAACCAGCGCCAGAACCTGAGCGGGAGGTCGATCTGCGAACAGCGACTGGCTCCGGATCTCGTTGATCCATGGAATCACGTGCCATTTCCCATAGACCAACTTGTTCATGATCTCGAACGGGATCCCAACCCAGCCTGACGTCCCCACTTTGAACTCGCGACACTCTGGGTACAGGTTCACCGCCTCGCTCTCGAGCCATTGCCGGAACCGGGTCTCGGATTCGCCGGCGTTGGCGCCTTGGCCGACCGGGGACGTGTGCAGACGGAGCGCCTGGTGAAGCAGATCCGGCTCGGGAATATTAATGACGAAACCTGGTTTCATTGGACGGAGATGCTTCACGACCAGGTTCGCATCGGACACCGCCTTCTCCGATATCGCTTTCCTGATGGTTCAAGGTCAGACGACGACAGGATTTCGAGATCAAGTTCCCCAACGTCATTCGTTGCAGCTCTTGGGAGAGCTCGATATTGGGCGACAAACGATCTTTTACAAGTTCAGTCATTGCCGAGAAATTTCCTGATTCAGCGCCCTTGTTGACTGTCCAGAAACGAGCTGATGAATATGTGGCGCAAACTGACGATTTGCGCAAAGAACTGGGACCGATCGCAATTCGATGTCTCACGTCAACCAGATCGTTTCTGAAATTGTGGTCACGAAGCGTTGTGAAATATCCCGTTGTGGATTTGCGACAATGGCAGCATTGCCATTCTCTGCAATTTCGCCAGGTGCCGAGTTTAGCCAAACGGAAAGTCTTCCCGCAAACGATAGGAGTTGTACATCAACGCCAAGGCCAGCGTCGACCAAGTGGTGTTTATCTTGTCAACATATCTGGTTCCGTTTATAGACTAGTTTATGTTTAGCACAATCAAAAACCTGTTTTTATTGCGACATTACTGATAATGGTTGTCGGGCTGAGTGGCTCGACACCACATGATAAACCAATCTGTGCCCGAAAGTTTGGAAAAGGCAATCTCGTGCACGTGGGGAGGTTTAGGGGTATCCTTTGAGGGCAGATAGGAGATGATACTTTGTGACAGTGTCGCGTTGAAAATTCAGTGATTGATTACAAGTTTCAACGCGCATTCAGTTCAAACGGCTCACAGATGGAGGTCAAACGAGGACGACCTACCTATCTGGGCTATCAAGCGCAAACAGTCAGCAACGATGAATTCGAAAATGGAATATGAAACTTATCCTTTTCTCCCAACACTTCAATGCTGAGATCGGATGTGGCCAAGTCATAGCTCATTCCGCGCCCTAATAATCTTCAGTTTTTCCAACTGTCGCACACAAAAAGTATATTTGTAAAACAAAATGACCGGCATCAATTTCGCTATAGCAACAACTTAAAAAAAATCAACCACGTTTTCAACGTCTTTGTGCAAGTTTCAGCTTGTCCGTTTGATGTCCGCCGGGCACAGCTGGACTGTCGGTGTCGCAAATCAGAATCCATTTGTAAGGAATAGAAAGGTAGCAATAATCTTGCAAATCTGGATAATATTGGCGGCACCAAGTATGTGGACAATGTCCCCTCGTGGCGCTACTGTACGACAAAAAACACATGCCTAATAAAGACGGAGCATTGTTTGACACATGAAGAAGCAATTTTTGTTTTTAGTGTAGTGAAAAGGGTAAGCTAGCTTTGGATTTGTGTGGTGCTTGATAGCACCTGGTTGAGAAAAACGATTGTGATTATGATCGCTCACCACGAATGCGGCGGGCAAGTTGAATATCTTTGGGCATAATGGTGACACGCTTTCCATGAATAGCGCAAAGATTGGTGTCTTCGAATAGGGAGACAAGATAGGCTTCAGAGGCTTCTTGTAAAGCCAACACTGCAGTTCCCTGGAAACGGAGATCGCTCTTGAAATCCTGGGCGATTTCACGAACAAGGCGCTGGAATGGCAACTTGCGAATTAACAATTCGGTGCTCTTCTGATACTTTCGGATCTCACGAAGAGCGACCGTCCCTGGGCGATAACGGTGAGGCTTCTTGACACCACCGGCGGCGGGAGCTGATTTACGCGCGGCCTTGGTCGCCAATTGCTTACGCGGGGCCTTGCCACCGGTGGACTTACGAGCAGTTTGCTTGGTACGAGCCATTCAGACGACCTTGGTAAGAGGTTGATGAGATGAACGCGATGCGATTAGAATAATGACTTGTGAGCTGTGGGATCTCGCACGTCTCAATCTCTCACTCCTCACAGTCTCCTCACTCGTAACGTCATGCAGTTTCCCCTCAGTGTCAGGATAATGATCCGGGCAATATTTGTGGCGCCATTAATTTCCACCAGTCAGATTGCGGCGATCGGCACAGGGGGAGGATATCACGTTAAAGCCGCAATCTGACTGGTGGAATCGTAAAGCCGGTTCAAGTGCATCGGTTGTTCAGTATATACACTCAGTTACTGTATCCGTTGGCTCTGTGTGTGCGATGAGAGCTCAGTATTCGTCATTGTTTTATTGCTGCGCTCGAGCTCGGATCTCCGCTCACGTTATTATCGAGAAAGTATGTCGGGACGCGGGAAAGGAGGGAAGGGATTGGGAAAGGGAGGTGCCAAGCGCCATCGCAAGGTTCTTCGCAACAACATTCAAGGCGTCACCAAGCCAGCCATTCGCCGTCTTGCTCGTCGTGGTGGTGTCAAGCGTATTTCAGGATTGGTCTACGAAGAGACTCGAGGAGTTTTGAAGGTGTTCTTGGAGAATGTCATCCGCGATTCAGTAACTTACACAGAGCATGCTCGCCGTAAAACCGTCACCGCGTTGGACGTCGTTTACGCGCTTAAGCGTCAAGGAAAAACTATCTACGGTTTCGGTGGTTAATCCGGTGCAGCTACAGAGGAAAGTACTACAGGTGTTATCAACACCACAATCGTCACAAAGTTCTCTAATAATCACATGTAAATACATCATTCCCTGATTTTTTCACTATAACCAGAACACTCTCGTCCATCCGAACGAGTTTGGAACCACTCTGAATTCATCTTGCTGACCATGAAACTGCCACGCCTTGAACCGCCGAATGTTCGGGTCGCGCTCGAAGTGTTTGACAATTTCTATCATTCTCGATAGGTGATCTTCCAACAGTTGCAACGCTGCCTATTGATTCAAATCACAATTTGAACATATGGCTCGACGAACAGGACGCTCAGAGCGTTGCTTCTGACACATCGTCAGGGTCAAGCAGCTTTGTTGATGATGTCGACCACGGGTGGACACTTCCGCTTGCTGAGCACTTCGGAAAAATTCATCTCAACAACTTCAACAGAGACATGCCTAGATTCACGATCTAGCAGGCGACGAGAGTGACAGCAGGAAATTGATTTCGCGACCGACAGCTTCCAAAATCAAGTCCGATTATGTCCATCCAGCCCTATATCGTAATGTTGCAGATATGAACTGGAATGGACCAGTTGGCGGAGGTTTTAGAAGTCGTCGACGGGAGACAAAAGTTTCAACCCTTACTGTCAAATAGGTCGTTGGCCATAATTCACAATAATTTCATCTCACTTGCCGATGATGCTGATGAAACTCGGATTGAGGCCAATGCGTTCATGGTCAAATCACAGGTTGCTGGACTTTTGAAAGTTTGTTGTTTTCCCAATGGGAAGAAGACTTTCGGTGTCGGTGGGATGCTGGCCGATCAGGATTACGCCGTCCGGGGGGTGACGGATACATTTTTCCAGGATATGCTCACCAACAAAGGCATTCTTGTGGTGGAGATTACGAGTGCTAGGTCATGGCCCATGGCATCGGTATGGTATAGAAACAGCCGGGCCGTTCAGGCCTTCGGGGCGTTGTTTTCATGTCAGTGCCCGACATTGCCTTTGACGCAGAATCAATTCAAGCTGTTCATGCTCAACCGCGACAATTCGTGTGTTCTGACGTGGACGGCTGGATACGGCCTCTGTCGTACATCGGATTGCTCATTCTTATAGGCAGTTGCAATATGCCTAATGAGGTGTACGCCAGAGGTGGAGGTCCCAGACGAGAGAACAAGCATCAACGCTGTTGCTGATACACCAGAGAAGCACCGCAAGCAATCTCGTGGCGTTCCCCCAACAACGGAGCGTTTAGCTCAGGCCGAACCAAGAATCTCTTCGGTATTTACCAAGTTTGAGTCTCCGTTGGATATATCGTGTGAAATTAATCTAACTGGGTTCAATAAAATAGGGTTTGTACCAGAGAATATGGTCGATCCGGATTGCGACCTCCTTGAGTTGGAGCAAGACGATGGCAATGCGATCGAGGAGTGAAAGATGTTGACGTTTGCAGGGATTGCAAATTTGAGCCTATACAATGTCGATAAAACACAGTACCATTGAAAACCACTGACCAAATCATCGTCACATTTCGCGACCATCAACAGTAAAACCGAATAACTAATTCTCCATTATTCAGAAGCGACCTGACAAAGTTGAGTGAGAGAGACGTCTAGTATTGGCAGAAAGACTATCTGAAACCGGATGTTCTTGTGGATTCTCCTGAAACTACAATTACAGACAAGCGTTAACCTACGTGTTTCTTCCCGAATCGTGGTGGAGGTGTCGCGGTTTCTACGTTAAGTAAAGGCGGGTCGAGTTCGTCAGAAGGTCCCTAAATTAGTCGCTGAACCTGGGTTGGTTTCAAGGTGCTGAATTCAGTTTACAATGTGATTGAATGCCAGAGATCGAACGCAAGGAAAAGAACCATAGCGACAATAATACTGAACTACCCTACGCCGGATCATTACCCAACAATGAAAATTCTACTCTCGATGAATATCTAGAAATAATGGACAGGACCGGCAATGGGCTGGATTGTTCGAGTTTACAGTAGCAGCGTTTTTTTATGAGACCAACATGATCATAATCAGTTAGACAACACACCTCTAACCACAGATATACCGAATGGATTGAATCGTTTTTCCACAAATACGAGACCGCGTTCATTGGAAAACCACGATCTATGTATTGCATCAAACTATCAACCCCGAAGGGACAGACATAGCAGACTGAACCATTATGGGACCATCTTTCCAATAGAAAGAAACACTATGAATGGTCATCACACTTTTGAAACTGAAGAATGCGAAGAATACGTAAAAAATATCGAGAGAAACAAGGTTCCCAATTCAATCGGAGCCCGATACAGATAGCGGAAAGGAAGACAGAAAACAAACCATTGACGAGAGACATTATAACGCCAATTGCACCAACACAGACAAACCAACATCGGATAATACAGAGTTCAGACCAATACCGTTATGTTCCAAGAAGCAGCATCACCATCTCTAGTAACCCTGGAAAAACAGACCATGACCAAACAAACAAAGAAGAACTACTACAACAACTTGGAAAAGATTGGTATCACCGGAAAATGCTCTAACGACAATGCCTCAACCGACAACGGCAAAACAAACAAAGACGAATTACAGCTACACCTGGAAAAGCTGAGCTTCAACAAAAAATGCTCTCACAACAATGCCTCAACTAAACAAATTAGGCAACTGAAAATAACACAATGTTTTACGAGGCTCAATGTTAAAGCTAAACAAGTGAACGATAACAGACATTTGATTGTAGCACAATGGAAAACATGCTCATTAAGGGAGGAGAAGGCAACCGAACTGGCACACTTTGCGAATCAGCACCCAAGAGATGTGGTTTGTGTTTCAAAACTGAAACACCGACGTCATATCAATGGATTTCCACACTACGAGTGTGATGATCGATACACACAATCAGGAATTTTTGGCGAGAGCACCTCCAAATTGAAAAACTATATCCACCGCCAATTCAATGCTTTGGACCGTTTACGTTTGCAACACAAATTGTGAAATTATACGACAAAATGATACTGATACACACGTATATCCCACATGCCATCGACAGACAAACTAGAAGAGAATATTGGAAAGCAGATTGAAATCCTCTCAGAGACGCTAATTTCTGAACTTACTCAAATTACCCTCATCTTGGAGTTTGACGACGATTTATGACCGAATTGGGGCAATGAGTGGAGAACCATAATTTGAGGACTGGTTAATTATAATTGGCGCCTGAATGCCTGAACTGCAGTAGATTATTGGCAAGCATGACATTAGCAAATCCGAGTCGCAAGCATTAAAGCCCAGGGGCGGGAACAAGGCCGCTACCTCAAACTACAGTACCCAATCAATTTGTGGATGTCCACACCATTTCCGAATCGACACTAATATCCAATCCGCACTGATTACGGTTAACGATGAAGAAAGTAATGAACTCTTCTGAGAATCGATTTCTGGTTTTTCCATTTAGAGATTGAGGTGCTCGGATTGAAAAAGACAAGACATTGAATTTCTCGATGAACTGTTGATTACGTTTGTAAATCATAACTTTTTGATGCGAGCTAATCATTTGTGAAAATGCACACTTTGACGGCTGTTTGCGATGTATTCCACCATGGCGTATTGGGAACAAATAATTTATTTGATGGTGGATCTCATCGATCCATCATGCCTTGGGCGCAACCGTAGGAAGGCTGTCAATGTCGTGACACAATTTGAGATATTCACTATTGATATCCCCTCCACACAGGATCAGTTTGCTCACTAACGCATCAAGTCGTTTGATGATGGGCTTAATCTGCCCATCTCGTTTCGTTCTACTTTTGACTTGCTCCCACTTGTTGATGATCACTCGAAGTTCGGCAATGAGGCTGCGAGCAGCAGTAAGATCTTGTTCGTGTGTCGAGATATAAGAATGAACGGCCTCGCTCACTGCATCTCGTTGTTGAGTCGCCTCTCTGCTTACCGCTTTCCCTCGGTACAATGTATTGAATGAATCGACTTTGGCAGAAAACGTTCGTGCCTCTTCTAGGGAATTGGGATCCTTCTGTGAATAGTGGGCAAATCCTGCAATCAAGGGCTTGGCATCTCGAATCAACCCTTTGCTGGTATCATCCATGTCATCGATGCCAGCGACGTCATTCTTTCGAAAGAGGAACACCAACGATATCGCAGCCCCGACAACGACTGCAAGGGAGCAGGCGACAACTATCAGCCAATGACGACCAAACCACGATGGATGGTTAAAGTACGATATGGGAATCGCTGCTAGCCCACAAGCTTTTTTTGGCGAAGTGCCAATGACGTACGGGATTGACGACTGGATAGTGACCATTGGGATTGCGCCATGAGGTGTCGTTGGCCGATTGTCGCTGTTCGTCATTGCAGATGTGCTATCGTGGGGTGACTGGGGTCGTGGTCACTGACGCCCCACAGAACCAATCCCAAGTACCGTCTACAGGTCATCATCAGTAGCGTAAGGTAAACCCCATCACCCAACAACGTGCACGATAAGGAGGGGGGACCGTCGACCAAGTAACGTGCACTGTGGGTGCCGGATCGGGGCCATGGCGGTGAGCCGGTGACCGGCATGACTTTACGGTACACACCCCCTGTATACCGTGACCGGCATGACTTTACGGTACACACCCCCTGTATACCGGGACCGGCATGACTTTACGGTACACACCCCCTGTATACCGTGACCGGCATGACTTTACGGTACACACCCCCTGTATACCGTGACCGGCATGACTTTACGGTACACACCCCCTGTATACCGTGACCGGCATGACTTTACGGTACACACCCCCTGTATACCGTGACCGGCATGACTTTACGGTACACACCCCCTGTATACCGTGACCGGCATGACTT
>OUQQ01000383.1:0-30663 GCA_900404475.1 Spongospora subterranea | reverse complement strand
ACCATGGGTTGATCTGTCGTGGCCACGTTGATAGACATATCAGAGGCAACGGTTTTGTCAGAACTACCTGAATCGTCAATGTCAATAGAGATATGATCGCCAGGGATGGATGGAGAGCATGCAGTTAATCCACTTTGTGCAGTTGCTGCACCATTGTCAGCGGGAAGTTCAATGTCTGACCTGACGCCGTCGGGTTGCCGATCGATGACCAATGCACTTGATTCCTCCAGATAGACAAGAGTTTTCAATGCGTCAGGGTTGATTTCCAAAGAAATTTTATCTGTTTTCACCACATTTATACGTATGTCAGACTCAACAACTCTGTCAGGTGGGCCTGGGACAGCTCCATCCGAATTGCCAACGGCAGTTGTAATATACCTGAAAGTAGTGGAAACTGGCGGATTTTTTTTTGCAATTTTTTCAGCGGGTTGTTGTTGCATATCATAAGTAATTAGCTCATCATAACCAGTAAGAAACCTCAATGCGCCAGTGTCAATTTCATCCACGGGTTGATCTGTTGTAACAACTGCGATGGGGTTATCACAAGCAAAGGTTCTGTCGCATAATCTTTTCGGATCGTCAACGGCAGTTGCGACATCATCGTCAAGGATGGTGGCCGACGTAATTTCCAATCCAATTTGTGCGGTTGCTGCAAAGTGATCAGCGGAATGCTCATTATCAGCAACGTCTCCGAAGGGTTGCCGATCGATGACGAATGCACTTAGTCCTTCCATAATGGCAGGGGACTGGAGTGCGCCTGTGTCGATGTTTACAATGATTTCGTTAGTGTTTTCGAAAGCAAGGGCTTCGCCAGATGTGCCTGGGACAGCTCCATTCAAATCGACAAAGGAAGTTGTAAACTGATCATGAAATGTGGTTGCTGCGCCATAAAAATCCGGACGTTGGTCTGCAATGTTTCCGGAAGGTGGTTGTTCTATGGAGAATGAACTTGATTCAACCAGGCCGACCTCATTTGTTTCGCCCAAGTTGATAACCGTATCAGCAGCAATTGTTGCATCAGGCGGATTCAAATCTTTCTGCATTTTTTTGAGTGATGAAGGGGGTTCTTGGTCTGCGTCGACTGCATCATTGAGAGCACCGCGTCCTGTAGATGCAAACTGAGTAGGAGAAGTGGCTTTGAAATCAGATTCACGTTTGGCGAATACTTCACTGTGGTCAACAATCTGCTGAGTCTGAGCAACAAGGGCTTTGTCGACTGCAACGTGTACACCAGCATTCTGCGATTGAATCGATGGGTCTGTGGTACCTTTGTCAGAAGGGCCATCTACATTTGTAGTTTGACCCGAAACAAGGGTTTCCGCATTGGCAAAACCTGCAACTTTCGTCGCAAATTGACTATTTTGGTTCTCTCGAGGCGTAGCTTGAAAATCAATATGATGTTCTTCGACCTCGATGACGTCGTCGTGTCCGATACTTTGTTGGTTGGCGGTGTATGTACTGGGTGCACCAGACAATTCCACTTTGGTGATACCAGTTTTATGGACAGCGCTGAGTCTGGGTAAACTTGGAGGAACGACAGGGGGCGTAAGAGGTCTCAACCCCTTGAATCCCATTTTAGAGTTGGTTTCATCTACTCCAACCAAAAGGAAATCGGCCTCGCTGGTATCTGCAACAGTTACTTCACGAAATACTGAAATATCAACGGCTTCTACTGATGCGTCTCTCGAAACAATGTCTGAATCGCCACAACTAGCCCATGTTGTTTTCATCCAGCGTGGGCTCGGAGGTAATGAATGTACACCGGCGCTTCTTGTGGATTTCTCACTCCATGAGCTAAAGCGATCGTAGGAGGGGTCGATGGTAAACTGGTTGGTAAAACCTGGTAGAGCTTTCAGTTTTTCGTAACACGATTCTGGATCAAAGTCATCATGATTAGTTGTCTCGGTTCCGCTTGAAGACGGGATGCTCGAATGAGTTTCGGAAAGTCTAAGTTATGCAAAGTATTAATCACAGAAAGTTTTTGACTATCTGAAGCGAATTACGCGTTGAGGTTCGTGATCACGTCATCCTCATCTGCTTTCCCTGATGCCGTTGCGATGCTGACCAAAGCCAGAATCTCCAACAATAGTGCACGACCTTGCGTCATGATTTCACAATAGAGGGATTCGATCTATATACAAGTGATAGCGGAATATATCAGGAATTATATACGGTAACCAATGTTGTCATGCACAACAAGATGTTACACTCCACGGTCCTCGGTCACGTCAACACAACGGAATTCGTCGCTTACAGTGGTGTATCTATATGATTGCGGGACCCCCGAGTGTCGTTTTGGCATGGCGCAGTAATTTTCTGCCACCGGTAAGGTTGACTGTTGATTTGCGATTTCAACCATTTTATAGTCTTGATGGACTCACGAAGACCTGATCGGTTACGTCTCATTTTATCAACCTTTTTCATTCAACGAAATTCATTTAGGGGATGCAGGAGGCCTTGCAAATCTCACACACAGCGGAAAATGGTTCAGCGCACTCACCGTGGAGTTCCAGTCCTTGACTAATAATTGCTGCAGAGAACTTCTGTTGCTGATTGCATCTGCATCACACGGCCCAGCTGATCGGGGTTTTGTAGAGAAGTAGGGTGCAGCTGACCCAAAATTACAAAAGAGTATATTCACATCCGTTCGGCAAATTCTATCATTCAGCTGGATGGGATCCAAACGTTTAATCGAGTTGTCGGACATGTATGAATACTGCTTGAAAGGCTTAACCTTTTGCAACCAATTTTCTGTTATGGTTTAATCTTATTCCTAGCATATCACTAACGCTATTTTTCACATTTGATTTGGACAATACGGGATTGACGAGTTTCTTTGCGACTCCCGTGCTGTCCTTGCAGCCACATTTTTAAACGGGCTTGAGCAAATAGCCACCCTGCCCATCTTGCTTGAGCCCTCGTATTTCACCACCTTTGGGTGTTTTTCTTGATTTTTTTGGCCTACGAACCTTCGTTTCCTCTGCAACTGAATTCAATCTGAAACCATTGCCAAAGATTTCTGACTTTTTGTTCACGTTTTTGCCGTGACGTTTCTTCAAACTCCAATTCTCAAAAATGACCTTGCAATGCCAGACCTAAAAAATTTGCGCGGGCCCGGGTGGGTATTCGATCGGTTTTTCGGTACCGCATGAATTTCCATTTCCGACAATGAGTACGAATGGTGTTTTCAGGTTTGCAGAGCTGTGTCGTGGAGGATAAATTTTAATATCATGGAAACACATCTATTACCTGGTGGTGTTACATGTTTTACCAGTTTCAACGGTAATACAGATTTTGGTCAACTTTTTGACGGTCAAACAACATTATGACTCATCCGAATTCATGGATTAACCTACGCAGCTTCGTTTTTTTCTGCAACTGGATCACGATTGTCACATGATTCATGTCACTCCATCAAATTTCTGACTTTTTGCATCGCTTTGTCAAATATGTGAACATGCCGCAAGTCAGTTTATCTTATGTTTATACTCTGAAAAGATCGGCAAGTTTGACTACTCGCGTATTCTCGATTTGTTCCTGGTTTTTTGTTTCCTAGACTACGAAAGACTTTCCAGAATCGTAGAGTTTCGTCGGCCGACGCTGAGCAGACTGTAGTCGAATCTGGAGATAAGGTTAGATGAAGAACTCGTGCCGTATGCCCCGTAAGGTCGGCAATCCTCGTCATCGTTGGATAGTTCCAAATAGTCAATTGGTTTTTGGAAAAACCATGTGCGCTCAAAAGCTCTTTTTCGTGCGCGTTCCATACAAGACCGCATACCTGGCTTTGAGTATCAACGCCTCCAATGCAAGACCCAGTGGAGCTATTCCAAAACCGGATGCATCTATCGGCAGTGCCTCCGCCCGTTGCTAAGAGCCTATCTTGAAATGGGCACCATGCGATTGCCTTGACTGCCGCACGATGCTTATCTAGAGTTAAGCGAGGCGCTGTCATGGCCTTTACATCCCAAATCATAGCCAGATTGTCGTTGGCTCCGGATGCTAATTGTGTGCCATCTGAACTCCACTGAAGTCCACATACTTCTTGCATGTGCCCATTTAGCTGGCCGATTACACAGTTGGCTTGGCGTAGATCATAAATCTTGATTGATGAATCGCGTCCTCCGCTCGTGAAAATATTTTTGGACCTTGGCTTCCAAGCAAGCACTGAAACTCTCCCATTATGGCCTTGAATTTCCTGAATGCGCTGTCGTGTTTCAACGTCCAGTAGTTCAATGCCTGAAGAGCTGGTTCCTATAGCTAGTTTATGCCCATCATCAGACCAGCGAAGCGACGTAGCCGACTCGTTCGCGGACGAAGTTCTGAAAAACAAACTTGTTTTCGCAGTTATGGCATTCCATAGGTAAACGGTGTTAGACAGTGCTACAGCGACGATGTTTTGCGAACCCCAATGCAACGGGTTGAGATAATAATCATCAACAAGATCCGGCGAATCAAGTATGCGATCTGCCGTTGAACAAATGTGTCGCAGCTTAGCGAAGCGATGGTTTAGGGAGACGCGTCCCGTATTTCGATAACGTAACAGATTATCGAGAAGAGCATTGGTACGACAAGGCCTATTTTCTGAAAGTACTGGGCTGCTGAATTGTAGGATGTTCGGCGCAGTCTGTAGTGGGTTCTCATCAAAAAGTGCTCTCATTAATGATCGGTCGTATTTTGTTTTCACTGGAAGCGCATTAGCCAGAGATTCCACGATAGGGTCGGCGTCATTGACCTCCGGAAGCTGGGGCGGATTACTATCAGCTAATCCTGCTCTCTCTCTTTTCCGAACAATGTCAGAAGACTCACCAAACAATTTACGAGCGCATTGTTCATGTAAGGGCCCGAACGCGGTTTGCCGGTTGGGGATAAACCGGCAGGATCCAGATGACGTTTTCGCAGATTTATCTGTAAGAAATGGTGACGCGATCCGAGACCGGGAAACGTCTCCCTTTTTCGTCATGGGAGTAGAAGTGCAAGCATTTCGTCCTCTCAGAGGTTGGCTAGGAGAAAATGTCTGATTGGGAGTGACGGCTTTGAGAATCGGCCTTCCGTCCATAGGATGGGATTAGCGTTGTTGAGGCCAAGTAACGGATGGATGATCGCTTGGTACTGCCACTCAAATAATGATCTCGTCTATCCATTGGGAAGCAATGCGGGTAGTGTGATTTTGACGGAATGAAATGACTGGCAGACCCACACATATTACTTTATCTGGATCAATCAGGATAGAAGATAATCGTTCAACCATAGGTTCCGTACTAAACAAGAATCCGAGTCGGGTTCCATCGTGCCTGATACTTGTACATCGCTAAGTGCTGCATGCGTCGGGCATCGATTGTGTTCGACATCGTGATGCAGTTTCTGGGATAGTTAAAATTCATCGCGAAGTTCACATTCGAATTTGGCTAAGGTCAACACCAGCAGATGAAATATAGAGATGCCATAAAAGGGAGTTACCTGCCAGTATTTTAAAGGAAAACAAAACTTTGTTCGTTGTATCAAAAGAACAGCAAACTCAATAACCCCAAAGCAACGCCGTGGTAGATAATGGGCACAATAAAAAACCTACATAATTTCAAAACTCGGATCTTCTGCTTCGACCACCTGAGGATGACATCGCACTCAATCAGGAATTCCATCCCTTTTTACAAAACCCAGAGAGCGATGTTGTACCCCGGAAGTCGCCATCGCCGACGAAAGGTTTCTGATATCAGCGCGCCGGCAATCGTGTCCCTCTGCGCACATTGTAGACGGCAGGAATCGGAATTTATGGGTAATGATGTCGGCAAGCCGATTGAAGAGCAGCTTGTTACCTTGAAATTCGCTAGCAAATCCTTTGAACGCGAGGCAAACCGTAACTACAAAGATGAAAAGAAGATCAAGGCAAAAGTCAAAAAGGTCATCTGTGAATGAAGTATCCCGAAGTTCTAATGTTAAAAGCTCTGGCGATCAGGCTATAATGCAGGGCCGAACAGAATTTGCCGAAATTCATGCTAAACATTGTATTGGAAAACGGCAATTGGCGCTTTCACATTTGAAAATGGCGGCAAAACTTGATGCCATGTCAAGTAAATTGCAATCTACTCAATTCCAGTTAGAAGTTCGGGCAAATATATTATGAGTAAAGCAGAGCTATCAATGAAACTGTTTCCATAGGTCACAAAGCACGGCAACAACATTTCTAAAAGAATGGAGTCGGCGCTCGAATCGCAAGATTTGGATTCGCTGCGCCGAATAACGCACGAGTTGGAAGGCAAGATGGGAATCCCGGTTTCAGAATCTCCTCGAGCCGACGTAACTGATGTAGACGAGGAAGTCAAAGCATTGATCAGTGAATTGTCGGTGAATCCTCTGGACTTCCCCAGCGTGCCCGCGACGCCCCCAAGAATCCGACAAACCGCTGCATCTGCATCTGCCCCTTTATCAAATCTCGATCGATAAACGCGCAATAGTTGTTACCAAACCGTTTTCTTGACTGGGCCTCATTTTGAAACAGTCAGAAATGGGTTTCACCGGTTCCGTGCATAACGATTGATGTTACGTCCCACGTCGCTTGCCTAAGTTATCAAGTTCACATGGTGTATGTTTTGGAAGAATCCATCGCACGTTGTTGAACCCCATTAGCCCCATCCATGTACATTCACCCCCACGTCTCTATCCCCGTTAACCCCAACTCCTAACCATTCCATTATAAGTAAACCTGTCAACAAATATCTAAATCATTCTTCTTGTTCATTGATGATTGATACATACGCTGGGTTTCAGCAGCGGGAGCAGATGGTTAACGATTATTATGCAGTATTGGAAGACGTTTTTGTTACGACGCCTTATCCAAGCCGCGCATTGCTCGAGCAAATAGCACTTGAATCGCAGATTAATATTCATGTAATTGCTTGTTATCGAATTCAAAAACTTCTTTGATTTTTTGAGCATGCTGTAACTTCATGATTGGTTTACTCATGAACGCTTTTTTGGAACTGTAGAAGATTCGGTGCTGGTTTAATAATCGCAGGGCAAAGGCCGCACGAAAACACTTAGAAAAGACACAGCGCAAAGCAACCCTTGCTGGTGGGCACGATTTCCATGCGAAAATTAATCGTCCCGTAGGGCGTCATTGTTGCGTTGCCCGGCTGTATCTAATACTTAACAGACCTTGAAGAAAACATGGAACGATGAAGCAAGCGAAGAAGCTGGATCATGCTATACGCCGACGACTTCTCCAGCGTCGCTCAATGCGGTGGGAACCGCAGGAGCTTTCTGCAAAACCACTACGTGCGCAGGATCTCTAAAAACAGTCACGGCGCAGAACAAAGGAAGAGAAGATCGCAGAATGTCCATGCCTGCGAAAATAGAGCGAATACCAACGAGAGCCAATCTCGACTTGGATCGGCACCGATATCGTACAGATGACAATATCACTCTCGGAGTCGACTCCACAGCGGCAAGGCATGGAGAAGAATCTAGCCAACAAGCAAATGATCCTCTTTTAGAAGCAATATCTCGAGAGGCTACAATGCTTATTGCAAAAGTTAGCGATCGACCGTAAGACATGTCAGTCACCAAGACTGGTCACCATGTAAACAATATTTGCAATTTAGGGATAGCGCTTTCAGGACCCGCCATTGCATAGATTTGTTGCGAACACTGGTAAAAAAGGCAGAGAGGTTTACTGCACGAGGGCATGAAAAGGTTAGTTTCGTCGATACATGCGTGAATATCTAAAATTCTTAGAGTACTTGACGTTAGGGTTTATTTATTCTGATAGTTATTGCAAGGGCGTTTGCCTATGGCATCGCCGATCTTGACGATACTTATCATGAAAGGACACGCTTCGCCGCACTTATTACCAACCGTATTCTAGTTGCGATCTTGAGACGAAATCCTGATACAACCCAACCAATTAGGCAAGGAAGTTTTTATCAAACCTTGTCATTTTTTTGCAAGAGAGTTTCCCAGTTCGTCAACATCTCCAGCCTATCTGCCATTCCGACCCTGTTTCTGAAACCATGGCCGTCACCTGATTCGGATTTAGCTAAAATCTTACGTGGCAACAATCCTGGACAGTCAGCACATACACATCGAGAAGACAATGAAGTCGCGCAAGCTCGTCTGGACGTTCTTGTTGAAAGTTCTAGGCTCTTCGAAGCGTTGAATCTCGCCAAATACTATCTTGAAGACGGCGTGATACCTGGAGAAACGTCGCGTACATTTTTCTCACGATATATTCTCATACTGCTGAAAGAAAAGAGATTTGATGAAGCAGTGACGACTCTTTTAGACAACATCAAAATGTGCCAAGGGGGCACTGCCGCAGAATGGGCGCAAAAAATTGTTGAGAACGGTTCGCCGAGACATGCAGAGACTTTTTTGCAAATACTATCATCATCAAGACTCACTGGATGCAACACGCAGAACCGGCATGTTAAACCATCTGGAGACAATATAACATTCAACAATAAAAAACATGGATAAATATCGAGCATTTTTTCACCCAGCGGGTGTGAAGTCATTTTTGGGTATTCAGCAGGTCAGGGTACAAGAAAACCGATTCTCAACGCAAACATTAACGCGAGTTACCGAGGACTGGACCTAGATTCTTTTCAATCTGGTTCAGATTGTTAGGTATTTCAGAGATGTTTGAACTCTAGCACACTGTTGAAAGGTTCTTGTTAGGACGAAAGGCTGTGATGGTTTTGATGCCAGGTTATAGTCTATGGATGATTGATCAAGCGGCAAATCATGTCCATAAGATTTATCAAGAAGGTGTAAGATAATACGGCAAAACCATCGGCAGAACTGAGTTGTGAAGGCGTTGCAAATGTTGGCGATTTGAGGTTTGCCTCAGTAGATTTACCGAATTTGATGCCCGTATCGAACTGCCAATACTACTGAAGAACCTATAGCTTAGGAAGAAAACACATTTACAACTTTATAAGCCTGCTCTCCGAACGAACACTTCGTCAGTGGAACGTACGTCTTGGTTGATCGCTACCCCCTTTATCTCCAGATAAAATGAGTTTCCATCGTTCAGCGGTTCTGGCTTACCTACTCTGCCTGGTATTATGCTGAGGACGAACTCGTCGCGCCACGTTATATTGAAAACAGGTTCAACAGCGCGTGTGAGTACAGACCTTCAGTGAAAACGTCACGACAATCGTGTAATGACGATCGCGCAGTTGTCCTGGTGTAGCATCTAGAGGCAGGTGCACTGCCTCCAGTACCTAATCCATCCGCCGCCGCTGTGCCTGCCGCTTCTCCACCTGCTATCGCTGCCGTTTATTCCTGCCGACGCGCATCCATGAAACCTTACATCACTGAGAAAGATCAGGTCCAGCTCCAGATAGCAGGGCTTCTTCGCTTGTATTATTCAAACCAGAAAATACTCCTTTCGATTTTCGATCTGGTTCGTTCCACTCGGGTTGTTGTTCTGGAGCCGATTCATAAGTTAGCATGTGTGGGGATACCGGAAGCCATAAATGCCCTCACATCGTATGTTAGTATTCTTATCAACATCAATGCCAAATTTCATCCTGATGATATCCGGCTCTGTCTGCGAAACGCCAATCCTGTAAATTTGCCCTCGTTGACTGGTTTTTTCCAGACCTTGGTCGACAAAGATTCTCCACGATATTCCTTCCTGCCATCAGCAATGTACATGATATCGGATAGCTCATACCAATGGATCAGATGTAGATGGTCATCCCTAACTGCTCTTGAAGATATTTGTTTCGCCTCCGGAATTATTCAAACTGAAGATCGCCCTTCCATCATCCGAAGCCTGTGCGAATTTTTGATGGATCGTCATCTTTTTCCGAGCGGTCCGTTTCTGCCCTCAAATAGCGAAGAAACCACAAATAATGCCATCGTCTCCTCTCTGTCCACAATTCGAGGCCTCAGTGAGATGATGACGAACGATGACATTAACGATGCCGACGTGTTCGAAGAGGAGATCAGCATTTTGATTTCATGTCTGTCAAGAGATAATCTAGAAGTTGCTCATAAATTTGATTCGCCGGGTCTGGGCGATCGAGGTTCTCCCATTTGTGGTCCCCTGCAGGATATTTTCCTAACTCTGGTCAGACGACTTTGTCGTCAATGGCGATACAAGGACAACCAGCTTGCTGATCAGAGACTATTGATAATATTTCAGAAGCTGAAGGCGATGACAGTATATGTGGCGTCTGTCGAATTGGCGCTCTGCTCGATAACTCAATGCGTCATGACAATTTCACTACAATCGTCATATGAAATACATGAATGGGCCATCACAGTTGATGAGGTCCGACAGCTGATAGATGCAGGATATTGTTATGTGGCTGCGTCACTGCCGAAGGGAATCGAACTCGTCAAGGATTACCTCAAAGGTCGATCTACAGTATTATCAGATACTATTTCTCGTTCCATCATTCTTAAGGCCAAGTGTGCTAAAGACGACATGCAGGTTCTACTATCCAACCCATTCGCGAGCCCGTCGTTACTCACTTTTCATTGCGCTATCACCAGTTTACCTTCATTCCTTCAGAATTTTTCGCCATCGTCGACAGTTGAACGTTATCGGATGTTGGTAACACGAGTGCTTCATTGGGCCCAGAACATCAGCGACGGCGATGTTTTAGCCGATGATTTACAAGCAGGAGCCGCTGACAATCTGGTTCGCGATCTCGAAAGCCTGTCCGGATCTACCGATATGGATTCCTTACCCACGTCGTTAGCGATCGCGTTCCGTGCAGGAACATCTCGTCTGCGTTCTGCTTTACAAACTCGCGGTCTCCTTGATATGCTGCCTCAATCTTCAGTTGTTTCGTCGCTGAATCCGACTCCTTCATATCTCCTTTCAGCAATGTTAATGACTTCAAAAGGGCCGATATCCATGGACGCGTTAAGCAAGGCATCCTTGGCGGCTGGGCAGAGTCTAGTCGAGACATTTTTGACCGATTTTCTCTCTGGCGATAGCTTCCGTCTTGCCGTCAATTTACCTGCTATCGTCTGGCGATCTGTCGCCATAGGCCTTGCAAATCGTGCTCCTCATAATCCAGCTGCATTCGATATTTGGATTCAGTATTTTATGAGAATTGTGACAACCGGTGAAATCCCCTTGATTGGACTTTCATGTGATGATTGGTTTCAGGCGATTTCACATATATTCCATGGAGTACCTATTGTTGGTTTATGTCAAACCATCCACTCCCTATCTTTGACGCAACCTAATGTGTTTGCGATCATCGTTCATCTGCTGCCGCATGATACGGTTCTGCTTTCCCGTTCGGCACCGTCGTTTTCGAGAACCTTATTGTTTGGCAATATCACCAATACTACGACGATTTTGCACTGCGACCAGACGAATTATCGCCATAATTACGGCCGATTTATCACGACGCTGATCGATAACCAATGCGTCAACGTTTGTGATATGTTTAACTCAAAACTGACCGGTGGCGACCCATGTCATTCAATGATCTCTCTAATTTCTTGCTTGGAGTTCACCCTCATTTACTCCACAACTCGATATTCATCATTAATCGAACTCATTCTGCCAGATCTGATGAATGTTCTTATGCTATCAACTCAGCGCCACACATTCCATAGTATTTCCCACGCTCTTTATGCTCTTGGTTCCCAAGAATCTAATCATTGCTGCCGAGCTGCCATCGGTCTTTCAATGCCCGACATAGTCGCCCTTTTGTCGATATTGGTGATTATTCCTAGTCAATGTTCGGTTAACGCTCTTAAAACCGGGGCTGAATTTGATTCTAATTCATGTGGTCCACAGTGTACGATGGCTTCTATTCGTGCGGTGTTCTCATTTTTGCTGCAAAACTCGGCTGATATATTCGAAGCTCGTGAGATGATTGTTCAGATTTTAATCGGTTTCTGCCAGGTTTCTGCCTATGAGGGCCTCCTTCTTAATTTGATTGAACAGTTCCCATTCTTGTCAGCCTACCTTCATCAATTAAGCCAGCTTGACTGGATTGCTCGATTTCGTTCATCAAGAAAAAACCGATCAGTATCGGATATTGGCGCATACGATGCTTCATGCATATATCTACTGATTGAAGGTGATCCCTGTCGCGATTTCATAAACATTCTGCCAGAGCTGTGCCGTCGAAGGCCCGAGTTCGTGTCCCTACTAGTGTCGGATTTGTTCGAGCATGCGGTCCAACGGTGCTGCCAGAGTGTTGACCCCGTTTGGTTGGCAATCCGGATATGTGCGCCCTATTCTCCTCAGTTGCCAGACTTGATCGGTGATGTTGTTCAAAGGGCGATCCAGAGCAATTGCCTGGAACAAATAGGTCAGTTACCCTCATTGATCGATACCATGTATTCGATGGCAGTTTTATCAAGTCGGGCGCTTTCATCGCTCATGTCGTTAGCATTGATGGTGACGATTCCAATCCAAATACGACGTATCGCTTTGGAACTCATCACCGTATGTGTTAATGATGACCCAGAAATGATCAAGACGATGCTGATCGAGCACAAAAGCGTATTTTTTGATGATCCTGTCCTCTGCAATAATGCAATTCAGATTGTTGCAGCGCTTCTTCGATCTCCTTATTCTAGGCAATCTTCAGAATCACTTCTGTCAGCCCTATCATCATCCACGTCGTCTTCACAGTTGATGCGTCTTTTTATTTGAGATCTCTTACGAGTATTTTATTTATTTTCAGCAATTACGCGATGTATGATCTTTGCAAGGTCTCTTCTTCCATCATCAAGTCGGTTAATAAATATGCTCCACTTATTATTTAACTCGATCAAGAGCGACGGAATACTATACACATGGCACAACATTGAGTTAGCAATAAAATTTTAAAGCAAAAAACTTTCAAAGTTGCCGTGAATTAATCCCAACTCCTTTTTTGATGCCAGAAAAATAATCTCGCTGTGATGCTGTTCTGAATCTAAGTTCTTGAGGAAGTAATTTGCTGTTTTCTCGACATTGCTTGATCCAATCGAAACATTCCTGCAAGTCACTCACCCTGGTTGTCGATTCGGCGCCATTTTATTGTGTTCAGTTTAGTGCAGCCAACGCTACCACTGCGCCCCCGGACTGCTGATGCGAGTGCGGGAGGCGCCACTGTCATCAGCGGTTACTGTATGTCCGAATCGCAACCTTGCGCATTTCTCTAATCATCCTTCATCATCTACCTCAAAGAGATTGATTACGGCAATCAAATCGGGACTCCAATGGAGGCCATCTCTATCACCGACCTTCTTGTTCACGCCAGCGCTCCAGGTTCGATTTAATGAAGCGTCTGTTAGTGTTCTCACGTATGGTTCGTTAGATGCGTCATTGAGAACGCCAGCCGAACAGGGGTTGTTGAAGCTGGAAGCAGAGAAATTCGTACGTAGCGATTCTCTTTTTTCTCATTTTCGCTCGGTAGATCTTATTCTATTTTTCAGCCGGTTTACGTCACTTCTCTGTGTACCGAACTTCGGGACCCACAGAAACCCCCTGTTTCCCGTCATCTTGCCGGTATTTTGCTGAAAAACTCCCTCGTCGCCAAGGACGATGCCAGACAGGCTATATTGCACCAACGTTGGAACGGTCTTCAACATGAAGTGAGAATTCGGACCAATATTCAATTATCGAACTAATTGGTTCGTTGCAGGTTCGAGTTGCAATCAAGCACGCCGTCTTAGCAACTCTCGCATCGCCGTTGAGAGAAGCTAGATCGACTGCCGCCATGGTCATTGCCAAAATTGCCGCTATAGAGTTGCCACAAGGGCTATGGCCGGACTTAATCGAACTTTTATTGCACAATATCAGTGCTGCTCCTAGTCCAGATTTGAAGCAGAGTACATTTGAAACTCTGGGATACGTTTGCGAAGAGGTAGTTTGCTTAATTTATGTTGTCCAACGGCTGTGTCTTAATTTTGACATCGTCATTTTTAGTGTCCTGATCAGTTGCAAGGCAGCTCAGGCGCTATTCTGAACGCTATATCCCAAGGAATGATGGATGCTGAGACAAATCAGAATGTTAAGCTAGCGGCAACCTCTGCTTTGGCAAATTCCTTGGAGTTTGCCAAGAACAACATGGTGTGTTTCCGCTAGGAATCATTTTTTTTTTTTTTATACTTGAGCCTAGCTTGTTGATCGTGAGCGAGATTTGATTATGTCGATGATTATGTCAGCTGCTGCTTCGCCAGAAATGAAAGTTCGGGTTGCTGCCTTCTTATGCTTAGTCAAAGTCGCATCGCTTTATTATGATCAAATTGACCCATACATGAACTCAGTATGTCCATCATCTTATTGTCCACATCACTATGCCGATAATCTGTTTGTTTTAGATATTTCTGTTGACTCGAAATGCTATCACCAACGATGCTGAAGAGGTGGCGCTTCAAGCTTTTGAGTTCTGGTCCAGTATCTGTGACGAAGAGATCTTGATTGGAGAGATTGTCGAAGAGGTTGTGATTATGCCGCCAGAAGTGGTCGTTAACTCTGACACGAATCTGTTTTAGTGTTTAGAAAAGAACAAGGCGCCTTATCGCGTTTGCCGTCATTTCGCCAAAGTGGTTCTGGCGCCGCTTGTTCCATTGATTGTTGAATGTCTGATGAAACAAGCCGAAGACGCAGATGAATTTTCTGATGATACCTGGAACGTAGCAACCGCAGCAGGTTCCAATTGCTTTTTTGTTACGAGTCTGCGTTTCTGATGCTTCTTTTTTAACAGGACTCTGTCTTTCTTTGCTGGCGCAAGCCGTTCGAGATGATATCGTTCCTCATATCCTTCCTTTTATAGAGCAGAACATTAGGTCCGAGAACTGGCACGCTCGAGAAGCTGCAACGTTAGCTTTTGGTTCAATCCTCGACGGTCCTTCCAAGCAACACCTTGGCCATCTTGTCTCTGTCGCTTTTGATGGTAACATTTTTTTAAGCAGCATTCGCATCGAGTATAAACTTTATTGACTAGTCATCCTTGGGCATATGACGGATCCCTCTGTTCACGTTCGTGACACGGCTGCATGGACTGTTGGCCGTATATGTGATGTTTTGCCCGAGATTATCGACCAAGCGATGCTGAACAAATTAATGAACGCCTTTGTCGTTGGGCTGCGAGACCATCCTCCAATTGCTGGGCATATTTGCTGGGCAATTCATTGCCTTGCGGAAGCTATCGAATCTAAGGAACAGCCAACTTCTGAACTCTCTAAGGTATTTCTTTGTCTGCGCTCCGTATTTGAGTTCATAGTGTTGTTTAGTATTTTGAAGGCCTAGTATCTGCGTTACTTGAAGCTTCCGATCGACCTGATCTTCTAGATTCTCGATTGCTCTGCTCTGCATACGAGGCCATTAGTGTCTTAATATCTACTGCAGCCAAAGATTGCCTCAGAATCATAGAGCAGCTACTTCTCACATTGATGAATAGGTGAATCAACTTGCTCTCCGCTATCAGATGTTTATTAAGCTCTTTCGCAAAGACTGCAACTTGTCCTTGCAGGTCCTGTTGGCGACGACCGTGGTCGTGAAGTTCAAGGATTATTGTGTGGTGCCTTGCAAGTTATCATTGTCCGACTTACGCCTGACACTGTTGTTCACCATGCTGATTCTCTCATGATGATGTTTCTTCGTGTCCTTCAAAGCAAGAGTGCCACTCTCAGTGAAGAAGTATCTCGTCAGAACATCCTTTTTCTTTGCTGATCTTTTGCAGGCATTCATGGCGATTGGTGCTATTGCCTCCTGCGTCAAGGGCGGTTTCATCAAGTACATGGACACCTTGAAACCCTTTCTCATCGATGGTCTCAAAAACACATTTGAGCCTCAGGTTTGTCCGCAACCGTTCCGTTTGTCTTGCTGCTTTTCATTCTTCCCAGGTTTGCCAAGTGTCTGTTGGTGTACTTGGTGATATTTGCCGAGCATTAGGATCCAACGTTGCACCGTATTGCGATGAGTTTGTCAATATTTTGTTAATTGATCTCTCTAATCCAAATTTGGATCGATCTGTTAATCCTCATATCATTGCGTGTTTTGGTGATATTGCCCTTGCTTTGAAAGGTAACCGGGTATTCACGTTTGAATTGTCTTTTTAAGTATCCTGAATTCAGGCGGGTTCGATCGTTACGTGGCTTTTGTTATGCGGATGTTAGTTGACGCATCACAGGCCAAGTTTGAGCAAGTAGACTTTGGTTCTATTGACTACCTTAATGCATTGCGGCTCAGTATATTGGACACGTATACAGGCATCATTGCAGGCTTAGCCGATGATAATAAGGTTCGTGTTTTTACTTCTTCTGATCGCCCGTTGACTTGCTTTGTCAGGCTGCTGAATTTCAGCCGTTTATTCCTCCTATTATCAACTTACTTACATTGATCGCAAACGATCCTGACAGAGAAACTGGAGTATTGTCCTCGTCCATTGGTCTCATTGGTGATCTGATACAGAACCTTGGAGAGGCCATGAGGCCTTTCCTTGAGGCGCCTTGTGTCCATTCGCTTCTTCAACAAGGTAAATGCAACATAACTAGTACGGTCTGTTCTTTGCTTATACTTTTACAGGGCTTGGAGTCAACGACAAGAGTGTTGTTGACAGTGCGCGGTGGGCATCAGGATTGCTGCAGCAGCTAAGAGGGCGATAATCAATTTGCTGCTTACCTGTTTCTACGTTATAGTAACTCACATACATACATACATACATACACCGATAATGACTACTTACTAAACCCCAACTGATTATTTTTAATGCTTTAAGCAGGTTTATTTTGATGAAGAATTGTTTACCACAGCGTTTCGGGTTAAGTGCCTTGGAATGCCTTTTCCATTCCGGATAATACCGACGCCAAAGTTGTCTAATCAACGACTCTTGATTAGTAATGGAAGAGGTGCTCTTTATGTTTCTTACGTCAAATTCAGAAGTGTCGAGATTTTCTAGGAAATCGGGCCGATCGACAGCGTCATTGTACTTGTCCAGATACATAGACATTACTTGATCCACCTGTCTTGTGACAGTGTAAATAAAGTGTGCATTATGCTTTGTATGTACAACGTTGTGCAAAGCGATTGCCAAAGACCCCTGTAGCCTTTCCAACTCGCTCCAATTTGTTGTTCCACTGCGTATTGTGAATGCATACGCTTTGACCATTTCTGCCAGTGTTATCTGGGGTGCTGATAAATGTCGACGCTCTTGAACAGTATCAATCGCTTTCGAAATGCATTTATACGTATCAAAATAGTATTCTCGTAAAATATGCATTTTGGCACAATTGACGATCGCGCATACCTGGTTTGAATATATCAGTACTGGATATAAACAATCTGTAACAACCAACGTTTTGCGGATCGATTAAGACTGCTCGTTGAAACCGAACCATTGCTCCTTCAATATCTCCGACGTGGTGTTTTAAGAGCCCAGCAAGATTTATCAGACCAGAATACGATGGAGGCAAAACCTTTTTGCCAGAGACGATGTGTTCAAGATCGTTTGTCACGCCATTGTAGTCGCCTTGTTGTATAAGTAAAACGCATCGCCATTTGATTAAGAACGCGCACAAGTCGGCATTTGCAGCAACTGGAGCTGTATAGATGGTATCAAGAAGCAACTGGAGGACTCGGCTGGTTTGACGTTTTGCTTGGCAGTTTTTGGCCAAAACTATTGCATTCTTTATATTGGAATCGTCAACACTTTCTAAAAGCATCGTTAAAGCTTGGTTTTCTGACGATGCCGTAATTGGAACTTGACTATGAAACAGATAGTTGAGTCAGTCAACACAGGCCGTTAAACTGATTACTCTGATACCTGGGATCCACCAAAGTGTCGTCGATGGGAATAGGAAAATTATTATCGATGTAGCAAATGGGAGGCAATTCCTGTAATCCAGCTAGCATATGAGCAGTTGCAACCTGTAAAACATACTGCCACGATGTGCAATAGCGATATAGGCGGTCAAGATATTGGGAATGAGTTTGGTGGCTGACCAGCCGAGCGACGTGAACATCGACAAGAGCTGACTTGAAATCCATAGATTGAGCATACCTAAACGTAGATCTTAAAATATGAATTCTTAAGTAGGACTCATTGATTATATTTACGCTTTTAATCTATTTAAGCGAGCATGCACATGATCAGGATTGATCGCCAGTGCGTTACTGTAATCTGAGACAGCCTCATCGAGAATATCGAGGCTCTGATTGCAGACTCCTCGATTGTTTTTTCCGTCGGCAAGAGTAGAATCCAGCTGAAGCAATCGGTTAAAATGCGAAAGCGCGTCCCTATAACTGCCCATCATCGTTAGCAGCGTCGCAATGTTGTATAACACGATCGGACAATGATCATTTAAATTGAGGGCGGTCCGCATCCATCTATTCGAAACTGGTATCAACGCATGATGGGATTGTGTTAAACTAAAATACCTCAATGCGTGCACCGAATTTCCTGACTTTTGCAGACAAACCGCAAAGTTATTTGCCGCGATTATATTCGATGAATCTGCCGCGGACGCTTTGTCAAACATCGTAAAAGCCTCGTTCATCCTTCCTAAGCGACACTATTTCAAAGAGTCAGAATTTTAGTGAAATTACATTGGGCCGAAATATACGAACAAGGATGAGCCCAGCATTCTGCATGCTGACACTGCGAATAGCGGGATGAATCGACGCCTTTTGGAAATGGGCCAGTGCTTCTCGAAGTTGCATAATCCTGTTTCTCTCCCTCGACATCGCACCTGACATGGACTGCTTCCTATTGAACGATGGTCGAACCTCGTCAACCGGCTTCAAACTGTTGCTTTGGACTGCAATCGCAGCCTGTTCAGCAATCATCTTGCCCAATATGTTGTTGATTAACGCTATATCTTCACTACTTATCGCAAACGGATCGCATTGGCTGATGGTTGTTGTTGGCAGTAAATGCCCTTGAAGATACTTCTTCAAAAACTTGCTAAATTGCCCGGCGCTATCTGCAACCATGCCTTTCTTTTGAAAACAGATTGCTTTCAGCAGTGATACTCGACACCCATACTGATCTAGTGTATCTGCTAGATTTAAATCCAGCATTCCATTTCCACGACTGGATTCACGGTCAATATGAAGTTCGATTATTGCCCCTCGGCCTGACAGGGCGTCCACATTCCCGGGTTCGTGCTCAATCACAGATGAGTAATCGCGAACGGCAGCTGGATATTTTCCCACTTGATATTCAGCAAAGGCTTTCGCCATTAGGCAAGGAACATTGTGAGGGGATATATGCAATACCTGAGCCAAAATTGTAAACTGTTGATCTCAGAACACGTTGAACTGATGAACCTCAATAAAATCGTCAATGGCCTCATTCCATTTTGACATGCTGTTGTATGCCTGTCCGCGAATCAACAGGCAACGCAGCTGATGAGGCTTCATCTTCAGGCTGTGATTCACGGCGTCAATACAATCCTGCCAGCGATTCAAATGCAATGCAGCGACGGCGATCAGAAAGCTTGAATTGTAATCGCTGGGATCCAATGTCAGGCATTTCGTCATATCCTGATGTCAGCGTAAATCCACAGACATCTTTGCAATGAATATGGGTCAAACCAGACTTTAATGGCGGCATCATAGTCTTGTGAATCAAGATAGCTCGTTCCCCGCAACCGATACCCGACAATCTGTAATGGGTTCAAGCGGATCAAAATGTTTGCTGCATCGATGCTCTGCCTGTGCAGTTTTAGCTGAATTAAAGATTCCACCAGCAAACAGTAAGCTTGCACGTTATGCGGATCAGCTTCAATACAGAGGGCAGCAAAAGTCTGGGTCTTCTCGTAGAGACCCAGGCGACAATACACGTCTGCCATTGCTAGACATATTTTGAGATCGTCCGGCTTGCTCGAATAACATTTTTCGAAGCATGTTTGAGCCTGTGTCGTTCTGCTTAGAGCTAAATTGATTNTCAGGCATTTCGTCATATCCTGATGTCAGCGTAAATCCACAGACATCTTTGCAATGAATATGGGTCAAACCAGACTTTAATGGCGGCATCATAGTCTTGTGAATCAAGATAGCTCGTTCCCCGCAACCGATACCCGACAATCTGTAATGGGTTCAAGCGGATCAAAATGTTTGCTGCATCGATGCTCTGCCTGTGCAGTTTTAGCTGAATTAAAGATTCCACCAGCAAACAGTAAGCTTGCACGTTATGCGGATCAGCTTCAATACTGCAGTATAAACAACAGGTCAGCGCGCCGGACAGGAACATTTCAATTACAACAAACCATAGGGCAGCAAAAGTCTGGGTCTTCTCGTAGAGACCCAGGCGACAATACACTTCTGCCATTGCTAGACATATTTTGAGATCGTCCGGCTTGCTCGAATAACATTTTTCGAAGCATGTTTGAGCCTGTGTCGTTCTGCTTAGAGCTAAATTGATTCTGCCCAATTGATACAAAGCACCAAAATCGTCGTCATAAGTCTCAGTATAGACTGATAAATCCAAAGCGGCATCGTCAAGCCTCTTCAGTCTAACCCTCGCCCTACTTCGGAATATGAGTGCGATTCGATTCTGAGAATTGACTTGCAATACTTCTGTAAGACAACTTTCACAGTTGACGTAGTCGCCGGATTTATATAACAGGACCCCATAAACTGCCTTTATTCCAGTTAACTTTCTCTCAGCAATGAAAGATCCGCGTTCAATATCTCTGGTGGAGTTTAATCTTTCAACTTTGGTGAGGCTGGCGTTTACGATCGTTGTTGCCCGCATTATGTCCTTAAGTGCCCCCTCATTCCCTTTGGGAGAATCTTTTCTTAGGAAAGCTCGAGCCACACGAACGTCCGCCAAATCGGCAATCGTTATCGCCAAAGATAGGTCTGAAATAGCCCAAGAGGCACTTGTACTCAGAAATAGGTTTGAGCGCCTTAAAAGGTCCCAACTCAACTTTTGCCGTTCAATCGTGATCTCGGATAGACTCTTCTTTTTTTGTACCTCTCCAGAAGAGGATTTCTTTTCCAAGGCCAGAAGCACACGGCGGTTTAGCGGATCAACCCACTGTTTGTTCGACCGTAAAATTTGCTCCAAATAGAAAAGAGATGTAGCAAGCCAATGGCTCTCTTTATGGTTGCAGATAAGAGAGATTGCTCTGTCATAGAGCGATTGATCATCTGCTCCAGGTAATAGTTCCGCCATTTGTGGCGAATCAGAGCAACACAGTTGGGAAGACCGGTCTTTCACGAAATCCGACTCGGCGAATTTGATCACCCGATCTGTAATAGTGGAGATAATATCAACGGAAGGTTCTCCTTTAAATGAAGAAGCAGAAAATAGCCCTAGGACAGTGGCGAGATCCTGCGCGCTGCCACATCGAAGCTCTAACTGTAACCTAATCAAAAGCTCCATTTTTGTTGGGGGTCCATCATTTCGCATGTTCGCAACCAGATCTATCATCTGGCGTGCTAAGAGCACGTGTCCAGTTTGTAAGAATGCATGACTTAATGATCCAACAATCAAACACAACTGGCTGAGTATCAACGACCGGAACCACTTAATTCTAGAATACTTTGCGGATCCCATGAAACGAACAGCGCTAAATATGTACGCCCTCAACAGTCTCCACTGCCTGCTAGCAGATCCTGAATTTTCTCCACGGTCGCTCACGTGGCAGCAGAAGAGTTTTAACTCACGCAAAACAGTATTACTCATTTCCACCGCCGTTTTGGCTGCAAATTTGGCAAAAGGCTTTGCAGATGGATGCTTCACGGCTGTAATTTAAAGTCTTCAGTCAAGGTAGAACTACTTGATTTGAACAAGCACTGACCCATATTGGACTCCGATAGTTGATAATCGCGCCATCGATTGATAATATCTATAATACCGTTTTCAAATAATGGAGTTATGCGTTGAAGAGCGGTGACGGTATCTCCATAGTGGAGCTCGAGGAACATGAGACTGGATACCGTGTTGAAATGACGACTATCAACAGACGTCGATTTGCCATATAACTCCTGCACTTCCATCACCGGGACAGTGCCCGCTTCTCGTAAGAGATCAGCCCTCAGGCACATCATATCCATCATGTAAACAGATCCGGTTTTGATCAGGGCCGTGCAGTACGCTGACACAGCCGGATTGAAGTCATACCCGGTCTGAGTGGCAAACTCGGGAACGCCGCCACGAACAGCAATCAATAACAATGGATCGATAAACACAATATTGTACAGATCAGCAATATCCGATTCCGCGTTTGTGTGAATGTATCGTTGAATGAACAGTGGATCCGTCTTATAAAGAGTATTGAAGTCGTTAGATGCACGGCCCCAGTATCGTAACGACTTGTTGATGTTACCGCGATAGAACAGCAGATGAGGTAATGGACCAATCCTCATAATCATATTGTCTAATACACGAACACTGGCGTGAAGATGGGATGAGATGAAATCGGTCGGTTGAAGGCGTTGATTACCGCAGATTGTGTTGAAAGAGGGCTGGAGCGAAGGGCAAGTGTGGATCGCATACCAACCAGCTGCGGAATAAGAATCGGAATTCATCAACTTCCCTAGAAGATGCAGTGTTCTGCAGAGCGGTATCGACTGCCCAGACAAGAGATGTGCGTTTGCGAGATGGAGCAACGGTAAGGGCTGAATGCTTCTTTCCCGTAATATCTGATCGAAGTCAAGGATCTCTTGCGTCCGATCTTCATTAAGCTCCTTTTGATTCCACAGAGGAATGCAAGCCAATTCAACCAGAATCGGTGTCGAAATAACACGTTCAGCATTGGAGTTATCAAGGCCGGCGAATTTCACGCGGATAGATTTGATTATGTTGAACCATTGTTCTTTGTTTCCCAATCGTCGCTCAATGCACGACGCTGTATACAGCAACATCTGTGGAGCTCTACTCCAGTTTTCGACATATCGACTAGTACATAAGAGTGTTCTGGCTCCGAAATCGTCCAGGTTGTCCACGAACCACATCGCCATACGATGAAGCGTAGTTGCCTCCAGCGATTTCATTGTCGTTTCAGATTGCTGTCGATCGTGTGTTAATCGCAGCAATTTTTGTGACAGTTGCAAATCCTGTCGATAGAGATCCATACTACCTATTTGCAAATAACACTGTGCCCGCTGCCAGTAAGCGACATGAATTTCGACCACAGATTCAGGAGATAACCTGTCTCTATCGTCGATCACATCGCTCAACAATTTGATTGCGGCAGAGCAATCGTTTGTTCGAATTAAAGAAATTGCTAAAATCAATGTAATGTTTGGCGGAAATCTATAACGTTGTCGTAGCGACATCAATCTGCCAATAATGTCGTGGTATTCTTTCCATTGTAGGTGAAATCGTAGCCATTCGATTAGCTTATCCACATCATCGAGCGGTAGTAGCTNGGCAGAGCAATCGTTTGTTCGAATCAAAGAAATTGCTAAAATCAATGTAATGTTTGGCGGAAATCTATAACGTTGTCGTAGCGACATCAATCTGCCAATAATGTCGTGGTATTCTTTCCATTGTAGGTGAAATCGTAGCCATTCGATTAGCTTATCCACATCATCGAGCGGTAGTAGCTTTTGAAAATCACTCAGCTTACGGGGACGAGAGTCGCTTGATTTGCGTTCAGCTGATGCCGGTTGTCGAGGATATATCGATGGAACAGAATTTCGCTGTCGACGGCGACTATCCATTATTTGAGAGATATATTACTTCATCACACGTAAAATAGGGGGATCATTAATGAGAATAATCACAGTGACGTACACGATCCGATACAATTCATCAGTTATTGTGATCAGTTGGCGAATGAATATATATATATGGTCGGATTATTGTCGTCATGAAGATATATATATGGTCGGGTTATTGTCGTCAGTTGACGAATGGAAAAATGTATGGTCGGGTCTCAATCGACTCACAGTAGCGGTTGCTTCATTGGCAGCATAATTGGTTAACTTGACAAAATCACAAAAATCGTCAACGTAACGCCATATGTTATGGACAATAAAAATCTTTCTCTGGATTTTCGACATTAATATACATTCAATCTTCGATAGATTACAATATGAATCAATGTTTTACTGGATAAGCCTGATTAGGCACAGCCATAGGTGAAACGACTACACCTCCTGTAGATATGCGAGGACGAGGTCTGCGTGAATATGACAACTGAATCCGCCTGAAATAGAGGCGCTGGTGCGAAGCGCATTGATTTCCATGGGCCCCTGCAGTGCCCGTGGATAAAAGAGCGGGAGGGGTTGGGATAGAGAACATCTCTCCACCGGGACATGGAAATGATCGAATCGGACTTGAGATTGGCTGTTCCTGAATTATTCGATGACAAAGTTGATTTGTTGACAGATGGCCTTGCCATTGTCGATTCGGCTTTACGCCATTATATGGTACCTTGACGTCATCATTCATCTGCATAATCGCCCTGGTTTATACTCTAACATTTTTTTCAAATTTTGTACTCGGTTAAGGAAACGTGCGAATTTTCAAATAAATTGTTCGTGTATCAGGATGAGCTAAAACTGTCGATGGCATCAAACAAAGATATCGTAGAATGTGTTCAACGCGCAGCGAGCACGCTACTTCAGGATTTCGGCAAAACTAGCGCCATGGCGGATCAAGTGCGCTCATCATTCATGAATTTGGAGAAACAAACCCGCTACGATCTGAAACGTCTTGAAAATAACCTATTAGAGTTATCTTTCATTGAGAGAGCTGAAGAAGCGGTTTTGCTTTACAATGCATGCTGTGAGCCGCAAAACAACGACGTGGACGTCGTGGTGGAAGCCCAACACCTTCACCAGCTTAGGGTCAATCTCAATCGCTTAGCTGAGTTGGTCACGGTTGGCGATAACTCTCAAACGGAAGCTGCCGAATCCGTGAGAGCTTATTCTGATTGTTTCATCCGTGATCGCCTCCTGTCACGAACTCTGTTTGATTGTATCAAGTTCAGCAAACAAACGATTACATTGACAAAGAAAAAACTACCTTTGATATCGCAGTTCAATGACGCTATTGCTGTTCTTGATGTGGCTGATATTGATAAGGTAATTTGACCCTGTGTTATAATCAGGTGCTCCTCTGAATCCTGATGTGTAGGCAATTATTCCATTGAGCGATCAGATGTACACCGAGTTCTTCAACCCAGTTGCCAATGGCACGTTCACCGAAATTCGCCGGACAGATTCAGATCGGGTCATTGTGATCAAGTTGCGAAGACCGACGACCACTTCGATGTCCCCTGACCTCGATGTCGTCCATCGTCAGTGTCATGTTTTATCCATTAACATCTCACTTGCTCATCTTCAATTCAGGATTGCGTGTCATATCATCCCTAATAGCGGTTCTGTACGATGACGTATGCCAAAGATGCCCACTAACAATGGCGCACATCGCCAGGCATTTATGGCCTTTTCTGTCTCGAGACATCGTCGATCGAATCGTATCGCCTTCTTTACCAGTTCAATATCTTGATTTGGAACGATTCGCCAGCGCCCTAACTTCCGCCGTCGACGACTTTCATTACAGTTTACGTGCATGCCATTTTATTCATGAATTCGATTGTACTCCACTTGATGACTTTATTGAGCAAATTCAGGCAAAATTTTGTTCTAATCTGTCAATTCAGTTTTTATCGAAGGCGCGCAATGTGGTTATGGATGACAGCTTCCCGATGTGGTCGGTTGAATCTCATCTTTCAACGGACCAGATTCCAGAGCGCTCAGCTCGTTTCTGCAGCCGCGTCACCAGCGAATTCGTGAGCGACAACCCAGGGATAGGGTTCACAGCTAATGCTGTTGATTGCGCTTTGCTTATACATGCTCTATTAGACCAGCAAGGTTGCATTTCTGATGTCGTCATCTGTCATTTTGATCAGACTGCTCGCGACATTTTGTTCATGTTCATGTCGATCCGGCCACTTTATCACGAGCATGCTTTTAAATCTGCTCCTGTTCTTCCATTTCTATTTGGAAATGATTGCTTATTCTTAGCGCATCATGTCGCTCGATGCGTTGTTATGTATGTTAGGGAGACCTTCATCGACATGGTTAGCGATCTTGCTGATTATGGACGCCAAGTCATCTGTGCTCAGTACCAGTCGCTAAAGGAATCCGCCGAGAAAATGTTCACTCGACTAGATGGGTTCGCGAACATCTCTCAGAAAAAGGATTATGACGCCATCATCTTATGTCTTACGGCTCAGGTTCGCGAATGGAATACTTTGCGCTCAGTTTTGAGCTCGACGCTGCCCGAGGATTCGACGCAGCAAATTCTGCTTCATCTGCTGTCAACAGTTATGGAGCCCATGGTCCAATGCATACTCTGTCGGTCTGACATTCCCCTGGAATCCGCTAATCGAACGTTCGCCGCCCTTAGCATCCTAAGTGATTTTGTGAGCGAGTTTCACTTTCCTGAATCATCAGAGTTGTGTTCTCGGTTTGAGGCGGTTTGGAAAAGGTTCCAAGTATTACAGGGTATATTACATCCTGATCAATCATTGAACTGTCTCCTGATCGACTGCGATGCTGGTAAGTTGGATGTATTCACCCACAAGGAAATCCGGTCGTTAATTTCAGCTCTCTTTGAGCCATCTCGAAAAAGACAATCGCTCATAGAATTGAGGGATCGCAGATCTCATTCGAAGTGACGAAATCGATACGCTGCTGGTGAGAGAGTTACACCTTAAATTTTTATATCCTTACTCATACCATAAACAACAATATTTATTCTACATTATTCGATGATAAAGCCAGGTCGTTTTTTGAGCGATCCGGCTGACACTGCTGCTACGCCTAATTCAAAGAAAATGAGGGCTGCCTCTGTTCGCTGCAAGATACTTTTTCTTGTTACTTTCGTAAGCAGACCTAAGGCCAAGAAGTTAGATGTCACTGCCTTCGTTGATAGAGTTGTACGTACTGGCGCCAATTAGGTGTCGATATGTCGTTGGATCAAAATCGAAGTTTAATAGTATTTAAATTTGCAGACTCAACAGAGCAATACGGGCACCTGAAAGCCGTTGATTGAGATCGGCGTTCTATTCGGTGAATCCTGTCTAATGCAGCTTGAGAAACAACATGCCCACATAGAAGCAGGATCGGGCGAAGGTCGACTGATTTAGACACAGGGCAGACAAAGCTGGAATGGTATTGAAATTGACGAGAGAGATCTATCGCAACCTAATGTAGATATAAATCAACTTGCTGGAAATTTTGTGAGAATGTTGTACCGGAGTGGACTTGTTCGCCATATTAAGTGAACCGCATTTTGAATGCATCGAATTAATTTTGCTCAGATGCGGCAAAGCGATTTGGCTCGCCGCCACGCTGAATTAAATTAGCGAAGTTCCAATACAAGGACAACGTTCTTACCAGACCAGTAAAGGACTTTCCTTGGATAAACCCATGTCTTTGCAAAAAGTCGAAATGAACAGGCGCTGCAGATGTTTCCACTCGGTGTCGCTATCGAACATATGACAAGGATTCGAAGATCGGACGAACATCAGCATGCCCATCAGCTTGCCTATCTGCGACGCTGCGATTTGCCGTTTAGAAAGAATAGGCCGTAATGTCAACAAAATATCCAGCCTTACAGAACAATGAGAAAAGAGGAGGAAATTCACGTCTGGCATACACAATTGCTGCTTTGATTTGTTTTCGGCTGATAAACCGTAAATACTCCATTCGATGTAAGAAGAACTCCATCTCTTTAATGGCAGTGCGATCAGCCCGACTTTCGCACCAGCTGTTAGTTCAAATCAAATGTCGCGCTAAAAAGAGCAAGAGATTCGACAACCAACTTGATACACGGCATTGTGTCTTTTTCTTTAAGAGAAGTGAGCAACGATTGCAAAACGATAAACCGATGATCGACGGAGACATTCATTTTGGTTTCCTCAATCAACAAATTCGCTGATTCTATTTCACCAGATCTAAGCAAATGATGGACAATTATACGATCTAAGAGTGCTGAATCAAGCACCGGGTAGGGCAGAACTAGCGAATTTTTTGTAAATTCCTGAATTCAACGTTAGGAAGAGTTATAGTTATTAAGCGTTGAGGGATTCAAAGATCACCGTTTCAAAACTCTCACTGAACGAAGTGACTTCTGCGCTTTGATTTTTCAAAACCGTGGCCAACCTAACCATATAATGAACTGAACGAACCCATACATCGTGGTAATGTCTAATCACTCTTTTCGCAGGGATTTCAGGAGATTGGACGGGTCTCCCAAAGGTGATGGTTTATCCGAGTCGATGGCGTCAGCCATAGCTCGGAATGTCCCCGCGGCTTGACTCAGTTGTGGAACCGAGTAAGCCAATAACGAACTTGTGGAATCGAGAAGCGTTTGGAGTTGCGAGAGGAACGGATTGATTTGGTCATAATCCATGATCCGGGCAGATGGACTATATATCTCCGGGCATGTGCAGCAGAAGAGGCTTAACGGTTGGGTTGGTAGTCCCTGTCTGTCACCTGGGCATGTGTAACAGGCTAACAGCGGCCGTAATGGTTGGTTATCAACTTCAGGTGGTATACCGTAACGGTAACGGTGACTCCACTGGCCAAACACCGTATCTAATTCGCTGATTCGTATTTCGAATAAAAACACAATGTCTGTACCTAATCGCACGTCTCTTTGATCTACTTACTCTGTTGTCGTGAGAACGCCGCTAAATTAACCAGAAATTGCATCATTTGTAAATATATAATTAGGGAAAACCAATTACATCAAGCGATGTATAGTACTAATTAGAAAGATCGGACAACGCTCATCTTCAAATTCTCAAAATTGGATGTTAATTAAATATGTATGATATGCGTTGAAATTTGTAAAAAGTCCTTCCAATCAATTAGCAGCTAGGGGATACAGAAAGCACCTATTTTCCCTTTAATATCGCAGGAACCGTTATAGATATCATAGAAGGATCTTGCGCTTTAGGCGGCTCTTTGAACCAATCGTGATCTAGCGCATCCTTGGCTGATATTCGCCGGGATGGATCTAACGCTAGGAGTTTCGATAGAAGATCTAATCCTTTTTCCGAGAGATAAGAAGCACTTGTAACTGATCTTCGGGGAAAAAGTTCGGCAAGCCGTCCTGAAATAAAAAAATCAACGTAAAGATAACAAGTGCAGCATCGGGTCCTTAACCTTTAGCTGGTTTCCAAGTCCAGTTTTGGGCGTGGGGAAGTTTGGAATAGCCAGGCCACGAAGATTCTGACGGCGAGCCAACGATGGAGAATATTCTGTGCAATTGATCCAGTTCACCCTGGGCCCCTTCAAATAAAGGTGTTTTGGTTAAGAACTCAGCAAAGATACACCCAACGCTCCACATATCCACTGCTGTACTATACAACGGCGACCCTAAACCACTATTAGTTTAAAACAGAAGAAGGAAGAAATCTGAGGGCAGGACTCACCTAATAATAATTCAGGCGATCTATACCACAATGTGACGACAAGAGGCGAATACGGCTTTAATGGATCGCCAAATCTTCTAGCAAGGCCAAGGTCACAGATTTTCAATACGCCATGGTTATCCAGTAAAAGATTTGTTGTTTTTAAATCTCGATGAATAACCCAATGAGAATGCAAATATGCGACACCGCGTAGAAGCTGTAATAGAAGACACTTGACTTCACTCTGGGAGAATGGCTCCTTTTTGGCCTTGATCAACGACTTGACCTAATCACAATGTTATTGATTGCCGACAGAGCCTGCTTCCGCTACGGAAAATACAACCTCATGAGTCATATACTCCATCACCATGAATACTTGACCAGGACGTCTTCCAACGACTATTTCACGAAGTTCAACCAAGTTAGGATGCCGTAGCGACATTAATATGTTAATTTCGCGAAGAGATGTCACAGGAAACCCAGCTGCTTGGGAATCTATTTTGATTTTCTTCAACGCCACCACTGAAAATAAATTTCTTTACACTGAGGCAAAGAATATCAAAAATGTTGTACCTTCTTTGGTGGCTTTATCTATAGCTTCATGAACAACTCCATATGCTCCTTCACTGATCGTTCTCACCCGCTCAAATTCATCTACACTTCGACAGCCACAGCGCGACACGGAAGCGACGGTGGAGATATATGGTGGAATTATATTTACAGTTTCACGGTTGGAGGAACTAATGGGTAGTATTGGACTACTGCTAAGTACTGGTTGTGCAGGAGTTGGAAATCGAACCTAAAGAACGGGAAGTTAAACAAGGTCTTAAACGAAACGTCCTGCCGTTTCCATGCCTGATCTTCTGATAATTCAATGTCGTGGTCGTCGGCAGTTTGGTCTTCTAAGCCCACCCTTTCAGTCTCTTTCAACTGTTGCTGCTTTTGTAGTTCCAAGTTAATAGCATCCACTAGCCATTGCGGTTGGGTTAAGCGATTGGGTTTTTGAACAGTATTGGGCGGAGACTCTGATTGAGTGAGATTTGTATCACAGTGATATCGCTTCCTTCCTCGTGATTCCATACGTCACTTTTCAAGTCAAAGTAACGAAACAAGATGTAATGTTAAGCGCCTAAATTATTCTTGGTCATGAGGATCGTGTCTTGCCTGACTACAACTCACTCTTGACGCTTGGACTTGTTGGCCAAATGCGCACTTGACAACCTCCGCAGAATCATAGTGGCGATTCATGATCCATGTTCTTGGTGTGCCTCAACGTACGGTCGCGGCCTAAGTCCCTTGTGTCAGAGAATTGCCAGAACTGAACGCAAACTGATTCGTTATGGTTCCAATCACGACCAA
>OUQQ01000141.1:0-36878 GCA_900404475.1 Spongospora subterranea | reverse complement strand
CCACACAGTGTCAACCCCGGCTGGCCGAGAATAGGAATGCGAATTCGCGACATGCACCTTGTGTACACAACGGGCGGTTCAGTCGCGCAAAAATTTGGGTTACGAAGGGGGGTACTGTAGTTCAAAACCGTAGAGGGTACAGTGAGGGTACACACTGGGGCAACGGGCAGAGTTCAGTCGCGCAAAAATTGGGGTTACGGAGCAGTTCACAACCGTAGAGGGAGCGAGATTTTTAGGAAAATAAGGACGACAATCTTCATTCCTGAAACCTTATCCGCTGAGGGTTTCTTCTCTTTGGTAAAGCAGCCCGGGACGCTACCCTGAGGTTATGACTGACCGGGAAGAACGTTATTCGAGTAAACTCTCCGACATGTCCTTGGAAGTCGATGATTTGGGACATCCGCGTCTGGATCTGCTTCTCGCTGAAGAGTAATGTTCAGGTTTACGTCTTCCCGGATTTTAACACTAACGCAGTGGGAATTTTTTGACCAACGTCGACGGCATGTCGCCAATGCGAACCCATGATTCACATTCTCATGACTCAAACGGTTTTGGTAGATATTTTTTCTGGTTGAATTCGATATGCTCTTTGTTTACATTTTATCAGCGCCTCGTGATCAATCATCCTGCATCCGGCGCGTCCAAACATGCCCGATAGATCTAAGTAGCATGTTTGTATCGTCGCCCATTCCAAGGCTAGCGCATCAATCGCAGCAAATGGATCGCTACACGTTCGGTATCCAGCGCGATTTCGACCAGGAGCTGCACCAACATCAGCAGCATTATATGCACCAGGACCTGCCCGGAATGAGCATGGTGGAGAATTTCACATCTTCATCGCAGAGGCCGGGTTAGATCCTCCACCTGACTGCTTGTATGGCCTGTTTTTCTCACATGTTGATCTTAGGCCTATCGCCGATCGATCAATCATCCTTGCTACCGCAGCCAACTCCTGCCATATTGATACTGCCCTTGATTGGGCCGAATACTTTCCCTATGTCCAAAGACGTACTCAACACTCAATTTTGAAGGAGCCTGTTCTTATACTGTGTTCAGCAATCTGGTCTGCGTCGCATTCAAACTGCGCCAGTTTCATTGGTCTCTTTGAATTCAACTGAGTCCGAATCGCAAAAGCTCGCGAAGAAAGCCGAATCTGCTCGATTGTGTCGTCGAAGAAAGAAGGTGGAAATTATTGTTAATTCATCAATGCATATTATTCTGATCGATGTTTTTTTTAGGAATTCATTTTGAGTTTAGAAGCCGACCTTTCTAGGTTGACGGCGCGCCTTGCGGAATTGCAGTCCTCTTGCGATCCGAAGCAGATTTTGTCAAAACTCGCGTATGCAAATTGTATATGATCATAAGGTTCGGCCTGATGTGCTGATGAGGTATCTAGGTCTGATCAGAACGCGATCAAATCTCGAATGGCCGAATTGTTGAAACAGAATCCTGTGCCGGCTGATGAACTGAGCAATTTGCTGGAGGTACTTATATCGGTTTTTCAATTTCCGCAATGTGATTAATCTTTCCAATTTACAGGAATTTATTCGCAATTCACGAAATCGACAAAATTCTGCTGAATTTTATATTGACAGGGCATCCAAAAACCTTCAGCCGTCGCCGCAAGATAAGGTGATTGAATGGGCTTTAAGCATAACAGCACCAGGATCGCAACTACAGTTCCCAAATGATGCATTGTTGCTCCAGGTCTTATGATCTTTTGACTTTGTTCTCTGTTTGTCGTTCAACTTTGTCATTTCTAGGCGCAACTGTCACCTGAACAATACCAAGTGTTACAAAGATATCATAAACCTTTTCAAGACTTATATTGGACAGCTCACCAGCTCGGATCCCGTCTCCGGAAACTTTCGGAGGGTATTCATCGCCATCTTGTTGCCCAGCATGAACACATCGACAGGTTGAGGGCGATTTTCACTCCAGAACAAGTTGCTAAGTTCTGGTATTGCGATCATTAATATTTTGATTTCGTTGCTAACACTTGCGTAGTCTTTGGGTTGATTCCAATCCGGTCGCGACTCAGATGTTATCAACTCTTTGGAATACGTAACATCAATTTGTGGTAAAATGTCGGTCTTCAACGCTGTCTCCTTCCGATCCAGAATTCCGCAGCGGAGTGTGAAAAAGGAGCCGGTTTTCTTATCGATTCATTATATTAATGTATTAGCTAATTTTTCGAATGTACGACGAAAACATTGTCGTGAGGAGAAAGTCGATAGGATGTAGTACAGTATTTCAGAATGTCATGCTGAGTTGGCAACGTGCCGGCTGCAGTACTGCCGTAATCCTTATATAGCAAAAGGATTAAGTGTCAGGTGTTACTCGTGACAAAAATGTTTTTAACATTCTCTGACATGGTTGTACTATTGTCTGTCAAATGGATTGGCAATCTTAATTTTGTTGCTCCCAGTTCGCCCCGTAATTTGCAGTTAATGCGGTACGCCAGATGGACAACGTGACCAGGCACTCAGCTTTGACATACACTATACTTCAGAGCAATATTTTCGAAACCAAACGGCTGCTGAGGTCGATATCAGAACCTACTGCCAAATACTCTGTTGCCCCTGCAAAATCCTCCTCAAGTTGAAAATCCCTGATCAGTTCAAAACGGACCTATCAAGGGAAGTTGCTATCGATGGAAACAGGACGATTTTGATGCGGTGGCCTGTGGAGCAAAGGCGAAACCAGGTTATGTACGTTGCGGCCGCCCCATGCCATAATTGTCATTATTAGAACCACAATTCGTGATTGTCAGATAGACTGAAATTTCGGCCGTTGAAAGCAACGTCAATCGGGTTGTCCATAACGAAAAACGATGGTTCATTTACAAAGCCGCCTGCATTGATGGATGTGGCGCAAGAATGAATGTGCCGAGCGAGGTCACTTGACATCGAGAAGGGACTGATAGAGTGATTATCAGATCGAGCAGAGTACAGAGAACAGATCTTAGCAAACCATAACGATTGCGTTGGCGACAGCTTGATTGAATGGGTTGGGTCCCGTTAACACATGTTGTGGTCAGCGTGATCACAAAATCGGGCGAGACCCCACGACAATGCCGCCTTCAAGACCGACGCGACTTCGACAGCTTAGTCACGTTCGTCAACCGTCAGATGGCGCTGAATCGTGGCCGCGAATACTCCTTCATCTTCGACGTGATCAACGATGCCGATGAGGCACATATTCATGAGTTTACATGTGCGGGAATGACGGTCAATTCCCCATCATCGTTGGCACATGCAATACAGACCGCCCCAATCTCATCGTATTACAACGGGGTCATACTCCTCCGAACCGTTGATTCGTCAGACGGAACCAGCAGCGTTGCGACAGAAGAACCCGCAATTGAGATGAAAGTAGATGAGTTCGTGCCAAGGCCAATTCTGCCGAAAGTGTCGACGATGCATGAGAAGGTGGCAACAGAATTTCAACAGCAGCAGGGCCAAATGCAGAAAATCGTCTCTGCTGGAGCGCCACCGATGCCAAAGCAACCACGCCAGGCGGCAACCTGTGCCAATATTGGAGGAAATCTACCTTTCGATCCAAGAGACGAAGACAGCGAGCCGTTGAAAAACTACGGTCGAGGAATTTGCAGTCGATACACTAGAGATAGGGGCTAAAAAATAAATCAAACCATTACATTTAGAAGAAACCAAAACATCGCTTCAAAGACATGAATTATTCATATGTTGTGTCCGATTGAACTTTCCAAGGCAGTCGGGTACAATTTTCAGGTTGGCGTCTTGGCCGGTTGCTGTCAGTTCTCATATTGTAAAGGCGTGTTTCTCTGTTTGCTGGAATGTGTCGAAACCAGTAGGTAATTCTCATCACCTGAAGTGCAAGGTCGTATGAAAACTCAAGCCGACCTCAGAAAAATTGCTGCGCAAAACGGATTCAAGGCTGAACGATGGCGTGTGTGAAAGGTCGGCAGCTCCCAGCAGGTTCATAGATGAACTCATGTCGATGTGTTTCGTGAATATTGAATCGGTAATATTCTAAATGCATGTATATGTGTAATTCGGATAGAGAGAATAAGTGTGTTTCATAAGCTTGAAATAAAAACGATGATGTCCAGAACGGTCGACCCGATAATGCCAAGAAAACGTGGCACAGTATGCTGGCAATATTCAAGCAGTGCTTGATTTTGAGATGCATTGGGCCTCGTGAACGATAATACATTGGATAGCGCGCTCAATCCATAAATTGAAAGGGCAACATACATTAGAGGCCTACACATCATAGCAACACGGTGGCATTTGCGCAACCTGGAATTCATGGCGATTTGAGGAAATCGGGAGAAATGATAGATCGCGTTCGAAAGCCAGAAAGACGTGGCTCCAGCCAGAGCAGCCGCTTCGGCGAACGAGTAAACACTTCCGAGTAAACCTTCAAGAGCGGCGATATATAGAAAAAACGGAAGATTGAGGACTATAGAGCAGATCAGTACTGTCATCAAAGTGGGCCATATATTATCCGAAATGTGTTCGGTTGGAGTCGATCAAGAGCAGTTGTTGGAACCTGACCTGGTTGGCGACAGAGGCCGGGAACTATCAATTAGGCCAAGTTGAGGAGATGACGAATCACCAGGATAAAAATAGTGAACTTGTAGTAAAAGGGTAATCGTATTCAGAGCATAGAGAACAGTTACGATTTTTGGTCCGTCAAGAAACAGGCAGCAGCTAGCAACATGTCGCCGCACAACCGTTAAGAATCGATCAAATCGGCAGCAGAGATGAGAACTGAAACCCACCGTAATGACAACGTATCGATAGAAAGTTCTTTAGGCTGTTTACTTATGTAGTTCTTGATCATATCCGGAATATATATGACTACACAGACGAATATGCACAAGGTTTCTGGAAAAGGATTGAGTGGGGACAGGCAGATTAGGCCACAAACCATGAACCAACCTAGAGCTTGGATTACATTGGGGCTGGTCAAAAACTGTAATACTCTATATATCAGGAAACGACTCATTATTGACAATCTGGGCGATACGATTGCTAAATCAATGACGGCGGGATATGCTAAATAACGCAGAGGAAAAAAACGTGAATCCCTTCTGATTGGCAGAAGATTCAAAACCTTGTTCGTTTTGCTTGATAACTGACTGACTAGATTTAAAAGTGTTCGGGAAAGTTGATTAACCTTAGAGAAAATAGTACCCCTGGCGGGCGATTGCAGATCCAGAAGGATTTCTGGTGTAGCTGAAGAGTGATCAGGAGAGTCAGTATGAAAACCGTGCAATATCGTCAGTAAAGGAACTAAAATTGTTAAAGTTTGTAGATGTCGTTACCGTTCCATCATGAATAGCAGTCGCGAACAAATTTGGTTTCTTCTGCGATTGTCCGTGAATCACTCGCCAACTCAGGTCGAGGTTTTGTCACCAACCTAAGGCGGCCTACCAGAGATGTTTTTTGGGCAAAAGTACTTTGTCAGCGGGAACGCCTCAGTACAGGAGTAGTTAGTTGTGTGGAGAGATATACGAAGAAAATGTGGTTGTGTTCAAAAGAGAACAAAAATCAGAAGAGTGTTCAGGGATCTGGACTCTGATACGAGCTAACGCTGCGGCACTACATTCCCCTCAAACAGATTTTTTTGTTTTGAAAAAGAAACGACGACGCTTGTCAATATATAGGTAGCAATAGTTAAGAGATTGGAAAAAATGTCGACATAAAAAACAATGCTGTCGTAATGTGATTGTCCGGTTCCCGAACTGCTTCAAGTTTCTTGATGTGGGAGTCCAATGCCTCAAACTGTTCCTTCTGCAGACAAGGTCATTGCAGCCCTGACAGACGAGGGCGTTTCCGGGCATTTAACTGACTCGAAGGCCCATGTCTGCCAGGGCTGCAATCGCAACGGACACAAGTATTATCCAGGGAAGATTGATATATACTTCTCGAAGGTGCCCACCCCTGAAACAATAAACGAGGCCATTGCACAAGCTCTGCTGCCCATGAGGCACACACAAACTGGACACCGCATACCATTTCTTGATGGCCAAGTATAATGCAGTGTATCATTCTGTGCATACTCACGTTTGTCGTGTTTATACAATCAGAATCAATTACGTGTGGCAGCGCCCACCCCTGCCACCAACCGATTATCGGGGTAAGCGAGTGATCGGGGTAAGCGAGTGATCGGGTAAGCGAGCAATACGACAGGATGGCGAACCCTCAGAAGGCCAGATACGGAAATATCCATCCCATTCTAATCAGCAGCCGAATCTCGATAGCTTGCCCGGATGACCTGGCATAAGTCGACGAACACTCAATGTTTTTTTTAAACCTACTGTCGGGTTGAATGCCAGCACCGACGTGCATTTAACTGCTGTGTGTACGTTCGCCCTGCGTTTCGATAACCCTTGGTATTATCGTATTTAGATCAACATGAAAAACCAATATCGATTGCATTTATGATAATGTTTTGTGGTATTTTAGAGCCCCGTACCAGATGAGTATGTGATGAAAGATAGAGACACTTTCACTACAACAAGCCTTGAGAATCGAAACCGGAGGAAATATTATTTGTAAAAATAAAAGGAGTGGTGCTCTCAAGAAGGAGACCTTAATAATAATGGACCGGCGTCTTAGGGAACACATCCACTGCCTTATAGTCATCACTAGAGTGGATCATGACCAGCGATATGAAGGTGAACACGATAGTGAATAGGAATATGCCGACCAGTATTGGGATCAAAATCGCAATTTCCCGGTTCGGGAAGAAGTATTGCAGTGTTTGATCAGCGTCAACAAACGGCTAATCCAAAATACATTGTCAGGAGGTAAGCGGATGAGGAGAGAATGAACGTGGAATACGGTGATTATTAGCCATAGAGTATTATATGTAATGGCGGAAAGGGTGAGGCCCAACAGCAAGGCACCAGCGGTCCTATCCTGATTGAGCAATGCGGTCATAGCCAAGCAACGATGGTCCTGAGCCTTGCCCGACTTTGAACACCGTTTAGCGGTCACACAGACCGGTACAAGTACGTTGTTTTCAATCACCACAAATTCGCACAATGCGCCGCGCGTTTGATGATGCAATCGGAGCCCAATACGGTGTCGTGGCCCCCGGTACGCAGCTCCTGCGAGACAACGGCTTTTACATACCAATGACGAAACTTACTAGAGTTCACCACACACTGTATTCCTTACGATGATTGGCTGGTAATAAAAAAGGTAGACGATCATCAGACCAGCCTGAGTTGCAAAAAACCTGACGACAACTGCAATACACGAGTACAGGGGAATTTAAGCATGCATCGTTAGTTTACTCAAACCGGTGTCATGACATCCAATTATCTGTCAACGAAAAGCGCGATGTAAGTTTTAGCCCATTTCGGTTTGCTTTGCAACAATCGACAAGCGCTGCAAGCAAATCGTTTTGCCAATACCCCTTTCATTAACGATGGCTCTGGACGCACTGATGTTTTTATATGTCTTCATGATATCTAAGGGTATCTAATTCGTGTAATTCGTGCCTTGATGAAGGCGCTCGTCTCTTCTTACGCTCAGTCAAATCCCAAGACGGTTAATGGATACCTAGGTGCATCCGAAGGTATGAACATCCCAAGCAACAGAACCATACGGCATGGCGAAGCCATACAGCAACTGCAATGGATTCTATATTCTTAAACGTGGCCGCAGTCTGCAACTTTGCCAATGGTGCTCGGCCATGTGCTTGCATCGGAAAGAGATTCGCAGCGGATAATGGTACTGTAATTGGTTGGTGCCATAGCTGGAAAATTTGCATATTATTTTGGTATTGCCGGGGTGTATGGTCTAGTCCTCATACTCAATGAGCGGAAAACTCAACGACCACAGAACGCGTAGAACCTCTTTTTTAACCTGTGACATGCTCTCATTAAACGAGGAAAACCAAAAGGACCTGGCATTGCCTTTCAGATCAACAACAAATAGGTGTAATTTGCGTTTCATAACTGAAAATTCGACGCAATGTCAATGAATTTTCACACTACGAATGTGATGATCGATCTACACAATCAAACAGACTTCGAACAACACTGTGGATACATCCTCAAGAAATGAACCGAATTCTGAACCAAACAAAAAGAACATCATGTTTTATAAAAAGGGCATGAAAAAGTTGATTACACAATTGAAGAGGAGACGTTTTATTCGGTTCATTTTTTGAAGAGGGCTGTATGTACACTATCCCTCTGCTCCCGGTGTTTACTTTTAAGTTCGCGCACTTGAAGTTCGCGACAATACCACTGGCAGAGTCACTGCTTCCAGTCATCAACAGTGGAGTCACGGAGATGCCAGTGGTGATTGAACTTTGAACCCTCATGCGTACAGTGTACACTAGCTGCCATAAATGACAAGGAGTTCTGCACTAAAATTTTGAGAGTACAGAGGAGAGGCCACGTCACTATCGCTTGCTTATCGAGTTCGTCAAAACTCTTCGCTACGACAGTTTCATTGGGTAGTCTGCGCTTTCTTTCTTATCCATGTCGGATACATGACTTCCAATAAAGTGAATATGGACCTGGTTTTCGTTAGCTAGCTCTCCCAGTTTTAGCAAATTTAGCAATGGCATTATCTCCCCTTGGCTTTGTCGGTAGCGATGTAGCTCGTTCATCCATTTGACAGGGAATTCTGCTGGGGTTCCTATTTCATCGATGTTGCGGTGGTTGTTAACGTATTCTGTTGACCAAGGTCAGAATCTCAATTAACTCGTTGAGTGAGGACTCGTTGTTAGGATATAACGGCGATGTGACCAACAGGCAGACATAAAAACTAATGTAGTTAATAATACAATCGAGACTTTTTATACAAAGATTTCATTCATTACTTGCATTTTCAGCCAACACGTGATTTCTGGCAACCAGAATTGGGTTGTTTTCACCTCTCGATCGTATCATTGATAACATTAACGATTCTGGCTGTCGGTCGAATTGCCTTGATGTAATAATAACGAGATCAATGGATTATTGAGATTCATCCAAAAATTTAGAATATACTCGTAATTGATTACAGGCCAACACGTGATCTCTGGCAATCACATTGTTTGTTCTCTGTTCTCGATCAAATTAATTTCTGTGTTCAAAGTGCTTGTTGTGCCGTTGTATACGTCGATCACCACGAACTTCAACACGAGCGTCGCGCTGCATGTGTCGGTCGTACTGGGTAGTGACATTGAGCCCAGAAACCACTTGTGCGGCGTGACCCCTTCATTGCTCCTGCGCAATCACTGAAACACAGGTGCAACGGCCTCTTTGCGGAGTGCGCGAACGCCGACTCCAACTCCTTTCTGAGGAAGCGGCTCACATAGTCTTTGTGATTGATGGTATAAGGTTAGTAGTGCTATTGGACCGTTGAATCTGTTGGAGGTGTGGGTTTCTTAGATTGGAATCCTAATCGGCTCTTTGTATCAATGCTGCTTCACATATCTATGCTATAATTATTTGTAGAAGGTAGCTGACTATCAAGCAGCGATTATCTGATTGTCATACCCATTCTTGTGGGAAATGGCGGTGATGACTTACAATAGGCCGGTAGGAGATTTGGGAGACATTAATTACAAAGAGCATCAGGTTATCGGTTCTCTGTAAGCCACTACATACTTAATGCATCATCACTCTCCGGGCAATGATTAAACTCGTGAAGATCTGGTAGTCTATTGCCCATGCTTCAGGCCATGGTCCACATCATGGTTTATGGCATGCGGCTATTAGCATATGATGATCTTTAATACACTTGATATGAGCCCTCTCGCCACATAGAACATCATTTTAATAAATACCCTTCTCTCTTCTCACCGTGTTTTGCCTCTATTCTCCCTCCACACAATTTCAGCGTCAACGTCTATCGTTATACTCTATAACGATCAGGGCCAAAATGATCACCAACGACCTTTCTTATGGCCAGATATGCTGACCATGACATGAGCGCGATATCGCATTGGATTCAAGGGCAAGAATGAAGTTCGGCTTTGACATCACCAGAGTTCATGTGAAATTGATCTATCAACAACGTCAAATTCCTACCGAGAACTTTGCACAACGGTGTCGATAAGCAGAAAAGGGAAACGCTTTTTTTTCATCCCGAGAAATTTATTGGGAAGATCTAGTCACTCATTTTGCGGGTGAAGCGGTTTACACTACGATTATATTTTCGTCAAATATAGTTGACCGAAACGGGATATGCTGCTAGAAATTAAGTTTCGTTTTTATGCTGAAAATTTCTTTTAACTTGATAATGGTGATGAAAATAAATAACTTCCGTCCAAACGCGACGTCATCTCTGACGACTCTCGCTCCAATGCCCTGTGAACAACTCGCGACGACAAGTTCTTTGCATATGATGCGTTGGGCAGTCTTATCCAGTCAGGATGAGAATCAGTTGGGCGTTCGAAATCCCATTCGTTCCCGCTGATATCAAACAGTTACAATTCCAAAACACGAATTAAAGTTGTCTGTTTTGAATTGCTGTTCTGAATTTTCTTTTCATTTTTTTTTCTTACTTGAACTATCATATATTGAACTGTGGTTCGCGATTCCACCTAACAGATCGCATCGCACGTCTGGGCATCAATTGCTTTGTGCCTCTACATGCCAGACAACGACTAAACGACGGCGCGTGTTCTGCGGCTATCAGGATTTCCATAATCCAGATATGCTTTTTAATTGACAGATTTCACCTAAAATGGGCGAATTTGGTAAAGACACAGAAACAATATTTTGAAAGTTCAGGTTCCATGCGGCCGCTGACGCATCCTGGTCATAAAAATGCCCAAAATCGAATTCATCAGCTATTTTGTTATCGCTCAATGTTCTGTGTACCTTCGACTTCAAATGCACCTGAATTTAGACGTTATGTACTTGTAGATGGAGTTCTCATTCAACGAACTTAGTGGTTGTCGAATGCGTTAACATAATCGTCCCATGGATTCCTGAACACGAAGCACAAACGGGCGTGAAGAATTAAGTCGTCAGATCTCCTACATGTTTACATCAAACCGACTCGACCATGCCACGAGACTGAAGTGCTCATGTCTCAGCTAATGCTTGATTGAGCTGATTACAAATTGTGGCAAAGTATTCATGAAAATGCTTCTATCTTTTGATAACTGACATGGGTCTGAAGTTGGATCAACATCGTTCTGAACAGTACCGCGATGGGCTTACCTACCAGCGCAATAAGATTATGACATTGCTTGCTGAAAATGTTAAAATTGATGCCCATTCAAAAGTAGCACCGATACCCTTCGTTCAGATCGTGTGCAGCGCTTGTCCCAAGCGGGCACGTAATATTTAATCCATCTTGCGCATAGCTGGCCAACTTTGAGGAGCGTTAGTTCATATGCTATCACAAATGGCATTGCTTCCGGAATATCAACAACCTGGGGAAAATGTTGGTTATAGTTGGAAGAAACGGCCGCGATTAAAAAACGAAAATGGTTATGTTCCAGACGTCTGTAGCGGAATGTTGCGTTAGGAGCGAGAGTTGGAGTAGGAGCCTAATGTATTTGTCTGTAATATAATCGAAACTTTATAATCTTGGAAATCGTCGTACGCCGATTCTGTCTTCATCGCTCCAAGATTATAAAGTTTCGATTTTGTGTAGCGGAATGTTGCGTTAGGAGCGAGAGTTGGAGTAGGAGCCTAATGTATTTGTCTATAATATAATCAAAACTTTATAATGACAATAGGTCATCAGGACTCGGCCGCGCTCCTTGATTCATGACTCATGTCACCTAAAGTCACTAAACCGGGTGGTGTCACCACACGTCAGAGTTTTCATTCGTCACTAGACGAAAAAACTCACCGCATTTCAGGCCCCGGGTCATATTTCGACGGATCATTGTTCAGTTTAGTTCATAAAATTTCACCACAAGGATGTTATCACGTTGAATCGATTCACTGCACGGCGATGACTTGGTAGACATTGAAATATGATTGAGCGATTACGATGCGGAAGGCGTAGGGCGTAGGGGTATCCCCACAGGCTACAGGTCAACAGACCTTTTAGCGTATTGTGCCGTGGATACGGGTCACATAAACCCATTCGTCATTAAGATCCCTTAACTACCCACCTAAAATCCCCTCATACCTCTTTACAGAGCAGGGTTCATTTCCCCATTAGAGGTTTACTAGATCTGCATGGGTGACATGACCAGGATATATGTGATAAGCATCTTGCTGATTACCGCCGCGCTGCCGATCACGGTCAATGCTCGCCAGACCTGGGGCACCTACCGCCCTGGCATTTACGCCGGGGTCAAGGCCCGGGTTCCGGACAGCCCTCTATTCGGAATCATGTTCAGCAATGCCGATATGATGGATGGATATAATCGTCAGCTATTTTGCTATTGTGGACAAGTATTACCTGATTTATGTCCTGATTGTCCAGATATACGCCATGATTGTGACGATCGAGATCAGATGCAAGGTTTCGGGTATGAATTCCATGATGGAGTTCAGGCAGCGGTTCAACACTTGCCTGATCTGTTCACTGGGGTTAACCTCACAACCTCATTCGTGCAAGTACCAGGTAATGAAGGCTTGTTATTGCAGTAGTGCGTCATAAGTAGAACACAATATCCATTCTTCTAGGTTCGGGATGGGTATTAAGAATATCGGGCAAAAAGTTGCCGTCTTCCACCATATCGTCAATGAATCTCTTCTGGTATATCACCCTCCAATCGCGACGTCACTCCATCATACCATTTGATGGATATATCGGGGACCATCACACACATTTCTCAGGGGACTTCGGCGAGATCGGCAAATACAATATCGTAATATCGGGGGCTTGGTAACTATGATCGTTACTTATGATGGAGTAGAGCACGTCTTCAATTGGCAATTCCCACCCTGTGATTCCAAACTTTGACCGTCCTGGGGAAATCCATCTCAATCAGCCATATTTTTCGTCTGCGGTGTTACCTTCTGAATCTTTCTGGGATGTTAAGGAACATGTTCGCCAATCAATGCAGTCCTCTATCACATCACTAGTTCAGCAGAGACTCAAGGTTCGAATATGTAGCTATACATGTCTCTCGCTCGTGGACTCATCTTTGAGTAGTTTCTTCGACGAAAATATAAATCAGAAAATGCAATCCGAGAACGGATGGGCTCAAAAACGTTTAGTGTCCCGTCCGATGATGATATGTTATCTCAGATAGATGATGCCGATCTATTTGCTACTCTATCAAACGATGTTGTCGGTTCTAGCCATTCTGCCTTCAGCAATTACTTCTGATGTAATCACAGAATTCCAACGCCACTGTTGTATATGCTCAGCACATATTCTCACTCCCATTTGAAATAGATATTGCCTGTGTTCCGTCATCAGGTTCAATGCCTCTCATTATTTTACGAACCATAATGCTCAACTGATTCGCGTAGATGGTCAGCCCGAGTCGCCTCTGTTGTCACAATCTTTTGTATCAGACCTTATTGAGGAGAAACGGAATGAATTCAAGATCAAAATGGAACAGTGTTTCAATCTTACGGCCAAGGGATTTTCAGAATCGGACAGACGCGTGGCACAATCTGCCCTTAGCGATTTAATTGGATCAATCGGGTAATCTAATGCCCTTGCCATTGTGTTCACATTTTTATGAGCAATATGCAGATACTTTCATGGTCGATCAATACAGAGTGATCCAATCACCGGTAACTCCTTGTTGGCAGAAGAAGCATCACTGATCGCTGTCGCTCCGTCAAGATCCTTTTTTCCCCGAGGGTTCTTGTGGGACGAAGGGTTCCAACAACTGCTTCTCAGCCGATATGATTTTGATCAGAGGTTTATTGACGAATTTACCAAGTGTTGCACTGACACGGATTTTATAGTTTAGAAATTTTAGAGTCTTGGATTGACCTTATTCAAAACAGTGGGTGGCTTCCAAGAGAACAGATACTAGGGGAAGAAGCTCGTGCTCGCGTGGGGAAGCACGCTGCTTTCTTGATTAAATATAACTCTAATGGTATTTATCAGGTTCCACACAAGTTCCAGACTCAAGATCCTCGTGTTGCCAATCCTCCCACCTTATTAATTGCAATTCAGCAGTTGATCCGCTTGTCAGATAATATTTACTTTCATGGTATTAATTCGTGCTGATATTCTTGGCCAGGTCAAGTGGCAGGGACATGCAAATGTCCTCCGTAGACTCGCCAGATAATGTAGTCATTGTGCTTAAAAAGTTTATCTTCCTAATCTCTTGTTTTAGCTCAAGCAAGTTCGCCCTGTACCCAATTCGGCTCTGGCATCTTTCTTAGAGCGCATATACCCCAAGCTTCTTCTTCTCACATCATGGTTCTTGCGAACTCAAAAAGGGTGAGTGCTTTTATTTACATCGAGCTGTTACCAGGCGAATAAGATCTGTAGGCACCAGCTCAAATCATTTCGCTGGCAAGGTTGTACTCCAGGGCATTGCTTAGCGTCAGGATTCGATGATATACCACGTCCAAACGTGGTTTTGCATCAAGGTATATGTTTCTCGATTAGATGTTCCCATCCGAAATATGCTCAAATCTTTCGTGATTCAGCCCATGTTGATCTGCATAGCTGGGTCATATACCTCCTTGACACAATGACTATGATTGCTGAAATCGTCGGGGATGACTCGAATTCGCAAAAGCTCGAACAGGTTATTTAGTGTATTACTTGTAATGAATTAATGGTTAACTATTACCAGATGTCATCGGAATTGAAGAAGGCCATGGACCATATTCATTGGGATCCAATCAGGAAAATATATGCTGATGTTTATCAACCGAACTCGACTGATTCTGATGGTAAGGACTGCTGGTTGGTTGTTTCTATCTCACATTGATTGCCGAATCTGTAGTTTATACGTTTTCGGATCATATTGGTTATCACACGTTAATCCCGTTTTGCTTGGGCCAAATACCTTCGACATCTCCGAAACTTCAGAGTATATTGCAGATACTAGCCGACCCCGAAATATTCTGGACCAATTACGGAATTACATCGCTCAGTATGAAAGATGACCTTTTTGGTAAAGACGAAAACTATTGGCGAGGTATGAGCTGATCTGTTATGTCAAGCCTACTGAATATTCACACAAATCATCAAATAGGACCGATCTGGATCAACATCAACTACATGATTGTGTCCTCATTACACAGGTACGGATTATTTTCCCTAATTGTTTCAAAATGTTAATTGGGTAACTCAGCTATGGGTATGATCAAGATGGACCATATGCGTCCACTGCACGTGATCTATATACACGCCTGCGTAGCAATCTCATCGCCAACATTATTCGGGTTCATTCCGAAACTGGTTATTTCTGGGAGCAATATAACCACAATACTGGAAATGGGCAAAGGACTCACCCTTTCACAGGATGGACAACACTCGTATTGCTTATGATGGCAGAGAAGTATTAAAATCATGAACCGATCAAGTTTCATAGGATCGCGTCATATCAGTATCAGATTGTTTGACGCAGAGCATGATTTCTGGAAAGTGACTAAGAATAAAGCGGATATGCATGCTTATTATTGGAATGAATCGAGTTTAGAATAATCATTCGTCATCAGATTTAGACTTGTTGGCGTTGCCCTTACGAGCGAACTTCAAGTTACGTACGAATTTCTGATCCATCTGTAGAGCAAGCGTAGTGTTAGTAACGGTGATTTAAAATACAACCGCCATAAAATAACAATGGCGATCTATAGATTTAAGCGATCTTCTTACACCACGGGTTGAGGTAGTGCGGGATCGTTTGGGCTTCTTGATACCATTCTTGTGGGCCTTGGCCGTCTGATTGTGGGCGGTGTGGTTCTTGCTCTTGGCCATTGCGTCTAACGGATTGGCGGCGTCTGTCTGATAACGTCAGGTCCCCCAAACAGGCAATTTGGCGTCGACCTACTTGCATCCGTCACGGACACCGCCACGGGTAACCTGGATAGTCAAGGTTAACGGGCTGGTCATATAATGCAAGAGGTCTGCCATTCAATCAATAGCTAGTAGATTAGGATGAATCAAGAATGACCAGGGTAGTTGGTGAATACTGCCTCAGTAAATTTAACATGAAAACGCTCTTTATTTTAACGCAGTCAAATTGAGGCAGTTAATACATCGAGTTTCTCAGTTATTGGCTATACGTAATGCACTTTTATATAAACTCTAAAATGGCGCAGAAGTGACAACAGGTTGTGTTGTATTTTGTGGTAGATGTGATTGGTTTCTTGCCGGCAATGCTGTCCTGGCCGGTGTTGAAAAAGGAGCTTCCGGAAGGTCATCGGCAGGACGCAAACTGCATGATCTGAATCTCCACGTTTTGACACCTCTATTTTACTGAACCAGCTCCAAAGTATACACACGGCCGAAATTAAGAGAAACATTTTGGAGTGTTATCCCCAAAAAAAGAACATAAAATTGGAATCGGATAGTGCGACGCTTATTTCGGTTGTGGGCCAAACTACACATCCAGATTTGTACGGTCCCTCTTCACGATAACTGTTGACGGCGGTTCAAGGGAAGTCTTGTTCAAGTCAATTTCAGTCTATTTCAGTTGAGTGACATCACGGGGTTTTCCCAGTGCCCATGGATAATGCCGTAGAGTGACCGCTGATCCGCAATCAACTGGAGACCTGATCCATCGTACTCATCACTCCTGATTCCATAATCACAATGGTTGTTGCACTTGTATGGTGGATCAGCTGCATGCTTCTGCAATCCGCTTTTGTCGCTTCTGAACAGGGGCAGCTAGATTTGACCGCTTGTGGTCCTCCACCTGAAAATCGTGTCATTGTGTATTGTGGTCGCGATCTCATGGCTGTAGCTCAATCCGATGACCCCTCATTGATCACTGTCACCTCTTCGTCACCTACTGAATATGAGAACAACCTTCGTGTGGTACAGACTCAGATAAAGGTTAACACTGGTGAATCCCTATCATATATCAACACTTTTGTTGATATCGTCCTGGCCGATGCCGAACCACTAGATATACTATTACTCGGTCTTGGTGGTGGATCTATACCTTTTCTTGTATCTAGGCGTTGCCCTCATTGTCATATTGTTGCCGTTGATATTAGTGAAGACGCTCTTGCGATTTCTCGAAAATTCGTTCAGAAAGACGATGGTGAATTCATCATTTACACTTGCGAACCTGCTGAAAAGTATTTGTCCCGTTCAGCTTCTTCAAGTTTTGATGTAATCATCAATGATATTTATAAGGGTATGGAAATACCATCAAGCGCATACAGCAATGAGTTCATTTCTGATGTATATCGCCTTCTTCGCCCAAACGGACGATACCTAATGAATTTCTTCAACCCTCGTAAAGATAAAAAATTTCTCTCCGATGCACTTGATTCTGTTGCCGATGTATTTGACGAAGTTTATACAGAAAATGTACGGATGAACGTGATTATTTCAGCAACTAAAGTTGAAGATGATAAAATGGATCTATAAAATATTGAAGTACCATTGAATTCTGAAATGGCGACCTTGTCGTCTAATCATTCCCTTGTATTATGAACCATTTGAAAAGTCAATATAATGGATCAGAATCTAGAACTTGTCCAGTTCACCAATCATTGAATCTGCACGGTACGAGACTTCTCTGGGCTCTTCTGAATCGTGATCAGCAATTGCCCCAGTTGATGTTGAGCGGTGATGCCCTCCGAGTTAATATCAGCTGGCAACCGAATTGATCGCGAGACCTGTTGCCCCAAATCTCGTTCACTGTAGACCGTCTTCAAACTCTGGTCTTTCTCTCTCTTCTCCTCCGAATCTTTTTGGTTAGCAGTAACGGTCAATAAATTCCCATCGAGCCCAATTTTCACCTCGTCCTTCTCGTAGCCAGGTATATCGACCTTGAGACAATACTGATCTGCAAGTTCACATAACTGCATTGCTAATGGCGGGATCGCAGGCAACGACATTCGAGCAAGAGATAACACCATGATCTAAATGGTTTAGGATATGAATTTTTAGCTTGAGCAGTGAGACCATACGCTCATTTCCTGTTCTTTCATTCAATACTCCGACAGGAACGGACAACTGAATGGCTCTCGACGTCCAACAACACGTCACCACCAATTTCCATAGATCACTGAGAGGTATGTAAAGGTTAGACACTGTGAATATCGTTAGAAGACGCTAATCATTTAATGTCAGGACCCATTGTTGGCGACTGGTCGCGACCTAAGAAACTGACTGGGGATAACAAATTGTGTTTCAATAGGCCCTTGTTCCCCTTTTTGCCTCGAGGAGTAAGTTTCTGGTGAAAAAACCAGTTTTGCTGGGTTTCGAACTCTGTAGGCTACTGATTCAATCCTAAGGTAGATTCGAAAAAGAAGGCGTTTTACAGTTTTATATGAAAGGGCTGCCGCAGCCGCTGACATTATATAGTCACAATTATAGAGAAAATGGCAATAGCGATGGCAATGAAGCTCGCACCTTCAAGCAGGGCCTTGCGCCTATGATCCTAGTCGTTCAGGCCACGATCCTACGCCCAAGTCTAAACTTCAAACTACCGCTAAGAAAGGCACCGTACACGATGGACGGCATCATAGGTCTATCGACATCGGTCGTCATGCTTACACCAGCTTGTCCCCTTGAGCCAATCAATGAAAATCCCATTCGACCAGGAACATGGTCTGGTAAAGTTCCCGGTCAAGCGCAGCCCCATCTCTACAGTGCCCGTTACCGTATGACCCCGGTCCCCGTATCCTTCAAATGACAGTACGGCGGCACATGACCTACCAGACCACACAATATGTCCCGAATTACCATTAATAATGAGCCAGACCTCTTTAAATTGCTGTCCAGCCGCAACCCACCCAACCTATATTTTATATCGGGTCAATGGTCTTGCTTCCCAACCGGCTTTACAGTCATTCCATGCCAAGGATTGACATGCTCTGAGATCATGTCATTTATTTCCAACGCACTCTGTAATGCATCATATTCCCAGCAGTACAATGCTCATAACTATTCATGTGCATTGATAGGTATTGCAGATGCAATAACACCCTATACACTTCCCAAGCCAGCAACCATAGTCTGTAAGCATGTTCTTACTTCAGATAGCGACGATCTCATCAAGCTAGCCAAGCTGCCATCGATAATAATCGGATTACGTCTGATAATTGCAACTAAGTTTCCATTGTACTCTGAATTTGTGTGCACCTGTATGCCCTTCATTTGATACATATTTTTATGATAGCAATATCAAGCGCCATTCAGTAATGTCTCGCCACATTCATATGGTGTTGAGCGATAAAATCATTTGTGAGATGCTATCTACTGCTGTCGGATGCCCTGAGCCCTTAACCTCTCACTTGTTAAGCGCATTTCCTAATCGCGATCTCGAAGATCTAGAGCATTGTCTGCGAGTGCTGGCACCATTATACACAAATTATTTGGGCCAGGATCCGCTTACTGCTCTCCAGTGCCTAAAGACTGACATGTCCCAGCTTAATCAGGGTATCGCCCGTCTCCAAAAAACAGATGATTCCTGTAAGATACGAACCCAACTCAATATCACACAGCTGTCGAAGGTCGTATTGGTTGCATCATTCCTAGCTTCATATAACCCAGGTAAATCAAGCTATTTTTGTTTTTGTTATTCACTGCAAATTGCTAATATATCGCTGACAATATCAGTTGGGTCTGACTGTCAAATGTTTAAGCATGAGCCACAAAGAAGTTCAAAGCAGAGGAATGATCTGAGAACTACAGATGCGAAATCGAAGCAGAATCAGTTATTGATAGGTCCGAAAGAGTTCAGTTTAGACAGAATGTTGGCGATAATGTGTGAATTGTCATCTGAACCTTTTCACGAAGATGATGTATATATTCAGGTGATAATATCATATCAAAACATGACATGGGTTTTTGTTGGTTTACCTATGTGTGTAGATCAGTGATTTAGTGGCAATGCGATATTTACTAGTATGTGGGTCTGGTGTATTAGCCAAATCTGCTATCGACACGACCAAGTTAATATGCATGATCGATAAAAACACAGCAGTCTCCGTCTCGCAGCAGCTAGGCCTAACTCTAGGGCATTATTTATACAAGGAAACAACCTAGACAATATTTTTTCCATAACAATGATTCTCTTTGTCACTTACAGACCTGTAAATCGTCGGATTTTTTTTGGAAAACCCCGGAATTGTTAATCCGTGACGGACTTGAACATCATTGATCGACAAAGGGGGAACACTGAAAGGGAATCTCATAGTTTCAATGGGGAGGCAATACAAACGGCGTCACAGCAGCGCTAAAAGGGACCGGCCTCAGGTCGAGTCGGACCGCTCTTTATGGCGAAAAGAGCAATGGTCTGAGTGTCCCATTAGTGACCAGTTCATTGCGTATTACAAAGCGCAGAAGATAGTGCCAGATGACCAATGGGATATCTTTCAATCCTCGTGCCAGAGACCATTGCCAATAACATTCAGGTTCAACTCAAATATGCCGTTTCAAGGGGCTTTAGCCCTCCTCAAACGAGGGGATTTTGATTCAATTGCCGATGCTGAACCGGAAGAGAATATTCATCCAGAATGGAGGGTCCAAGCTCCTAAGCCATTAAAATGGTATAGGGATGATCTAGCCTGGCAGATTGGAGCCACTAAACGTCAGCTCAAAAAGCACCCCCATTTATCAGAGTTGAACAAATGGGTGTTTTCTTTGAACGAGAAGGGGTTTATTAGCCGCCAAGAGGTTTTGCTATTCCCTTCTTGTTTTGATCTCATGAACTCACTATGAGGATAGGCTGTATCAATGATCCCAGCCATTCTTCTCGATGTTCAAGGTCATCACGCCGTTTTAGATACATGTGCAGCCCCCGGTTCCAAAACGGCACAGCTACTTGAGATGGTTGTTGGTGGCTCTGGTCCATTAGCCCCAGGATTCATTTTGGCCAATGATGCATCTCCGATACGTGCTAATAATCTAGTGCATCAGTTGAACAGACTCTGTGTACCATGTTTTATTGTCACGAATCATGAAGCTCAGCACTTTCCATCTCTAACATTGGCTGAGGGATCACGCCTGTCTTTCGATCGAATTCTCTGCGATGTTCCATGTTCAGGTATTGTACCTATTCCCATCAGGAAACGGTTTTCTGATATTTTCTTGGTTCTGTATTAGGCGATGGGACTGTTCGCAAGAATAGTGAGATTTGGTCGAAATGGAACACAGGAAACTCGGTTGGACTGCATCGTCTACAGATCAATATAGTGACGCGTGCGTTGCAACTGCTGAAGCCCGGATCACGATTAGTTTATTCAACCTGCAGTTTCAATCCCATCGAGAATGAAGCTGTTGTTTCCCATATCTTACGAGCTTCAGGCGGATCCTTATCCCTAATTGATGTCTCAGATCAGTTACCTGGATTGATTGGTAGACCAGGACTGACGCATTGGAAAGTGTTCAATAAGGACGTTGAATATAGCGACTATAGTCAAGTCCCAGAACAATTGCAGAATAGCTTCAGATCAAGTGTATTTCCGCCGACATCAGACGAAATCCAGCAGTTCAGCCTCAATCGCTGCATTCGCGTATTGCCCCATGATCAGGATACAGGAGGATTCTTCATCGCCGTTATGGTCAAATCTGGATCTGAGCCAGTGCCTGAGCCCATTGTACCAGAGACAGCGGTGGCGACGTCATCATCGGTTGATCCCATTATCAAAAATCCGGTTATTAATGGTGATGGGGAACGATTTTTCCGCCTGATGGATTATAGCGATCATCGTCCAGTGGTTGATAACCTGGTGTCTGTGTTCGGTTTATCTTCGTCATTCCCTGTTAATCAATTATGGTCTCGATCAAGTAATCCCAGGAATGCTATCGGCCGTATCTATCTCATGAATTCTGCTGTTGACGCTGTATTGCAATCATCATCATGTGTTCGTCGCTCGTTAAAAGTTGTTCATGCCGGCGTGATTCTGTTCGAGCCAAGTCGTCGGAAAGACCCGCGATCTCCTCCATACCGTATTGCCCATAATGGTGCATCAATATTACACCGTTTCATGAGTCAGCGTGTTTGTCAATGGCCTAATGACCTATTCGGTCAATTACTCGCTGCCAAGACCCTCTCATATAGCGATCTACCAGATCACGAACGAACTGGGTTGAGTACCATTGGCATAGGTTCATTCTTAATCAGCACCATGATTCCATCTGATGATTCGAAATCACCATCATCCCCTCTTTTTGTGACATGTTGGCATTCGTCTGATTCTGTTCAAGTTATGGTGTCTCAACCTGCTATTGATTGTCTTATCTCAGCATTACCATGCAAACTATAAACTACATATCATATTCATATAACGCCTTCAACATTGCTGAAGTGTGTGCAATGTTTGATGTCCAATATCACGTCTGGTATTTGAATTTTCCGGTCCGCCATACTAAACAACTATGGTGTCTAGTCGCTTTTCTGCAGTGTTTGTCCCGGTTTCGATGACTGTATTCTTACTGTTTTCCAACATTACCCTAGATGATGTGTTTTGTACTGCCTTTCAGTTCCTAATTCTCAATAAGATAGTGCAATGGTTGTATATCAAATGACGGCGCAATGGTTGCCCAAAAGCGAATGAGATCGTTGAAGGAATCGGCCTAGTGGTAGTACTCTCAGCTGCGGTTCAATATTACATTGTATATTCGTCTCAAACCAGAACGCTATTTTGCAAAACTAGCGAACTACAATAGTGCTAAGAGCATTCTCTCAGCCTATTGCCATATGATTGTAGTTTGGCTATGTTCAGTTGTGGTAGGAGAATCGCTATTTGATCATCAGACTTGAGGAATGGGATAATTTACTTGGAGGAGCTGGAATTCCTGGAAAAGCTAACGAGTGTTTATTGTTAGAGGCTGCTAGCCAATAAACCCACAGCCCTTCAATCTACCATTCTATTGAGCGTCGACTGAAATTATTACTGAACCTAATGATGATTAAGGTGATAATGATTGAATGACTCTGTGCTGTAAACACCATATAGATAACTCCTCTGGCCAATATCATATCGCCACCTCTGGCACAGCTCTCCTCTGGTCAATATCATATCGCCACCTCTGGCACACAGCTCTCCTCAGGCACAGCTCTCCCCTGGCCAACACCACCTCCCCTTCTGGCACAGTTGCCCTCGATTGTTGGCCCAATGAACCAACATAGGTCAATGGACGAGGCGATGGCCGTAAATCCCATGCACAAGGAGATTGGAGAGTTGCCCTCTCCCCCATCATCACCACCCTCCTATCAACTTGAATTGGATCATGCAATTGGTTATACTAGTTCTGCTAATAACGGCATTATAATGCACCCTGATTCGGCCCATTTTATTGTCGCATCTGGTGCCTGTATTGGTAAACCACATTGGGAACCGTATAGTCGAAAGTTAATGATGATTATAGTGATCAACGACCTGAATGATCCCCATTGTCAATCATTTCTAAACGGCCATAGCCAGACAATAACCTGTATGGATATATCTCCATCTGTATGTCGCTGATGATCATAACCCCCTTCATCATGCTCACACTAACCCAATATGGCCTGAAATAGGGGAATATGATCGCGTCAGGTCAAGAAGGTGTCGAATCGGATGTGATTATCTGGGATTATCAAACACAATCGATCAAGTTCAGACTTGAGGAGCACCAGTTTGGTATTGCAGTAGTTCGATTCTCATGGGATGGGGTATTCCTTTATCCCCATTATCTAATCCCTATTATAACCCCCACCTAATATTTAATGTGATTAGAAATTCCTGGTCACCGTTGGTTCATCAATTAATGGAAAATTGATTATATGGGATTGTACCAGGTATTGCAATACCTGATATCACCATCGACACTATTCGCCTTTATCCCCTTCCAAAATAATTCCATTCGTTTCGGCGATTTTCCTCAAACGTGTTCCCAATGAATCTGATATGTTCTGTAGTGGATATATAGTGGGATCATCAGCAGCAGCTCCATTTCCTTTCAATCAGATCGCCTGGGGAGGACGAGTTAAAGGTTGCTGATCTCCCACATTTATCGATTATCCCTTAATGATATCAGATCAGATATTAAACGGCGTCCCACCCTTGATTGTCAGTTCGCCACATGTAGTAAAGACGAGAGCTATATTGAATTATGGACGTTAACTCCAAGTACTGGACAATTACACCATGATAAGGTGAAGGAGATTCCCCTGTCTGTGTCGTCATCAGACTCATTGTTGATAATAATCAGCTGAGAACGGGCTCGTTCAAGCGAACCTATCAGTATGTGGGCATGATTATAATCCCCCTTCCCCAGAACAGGTCATGATCCCCATCTATCATTGCAGATCTATTCAATACTCTGGCGATGGTGAGTATCTTATTGGTGGATCAGCTACAGGTGATATCACTGTATTCCTGGTAATGATGATCATCCCTGGCATCCCCTCCTCCTCGCTAATCCCCATCTCCTTCATCAGGTTCGTAATAAAGGTATATGCTGTACCTTCCCTGTCTGTTCAGGTGGTGTATTATCCCTATTGATTACCTCATCATACGATATAATTTCTGGAGGTGGTGATTCTTCCATCACTAAATACCAATTCGTTAATCCGGTCATCATCATCGTTTATCGTCACCCGGCTCTCATTCCCTGATTATCATAATGCGGTTGCAGAAAGAGTTCATCGCCAAGAGTCGTGTTCATTGTTCTGGTCCAATCGCGTCAATCAGTAGCGGTTGTGATGATTGTGAAGGAATGGTTGGAACCTTAACAGGAGACACCTATCGTATTCAGATATCAGACCCATCCCATAATGTTAGTGCATATCCCCATAATCATCCTCCATTATCCATTAACCATCTAACCCCCTTGTAGTTTCTCGTCTCCCAAAGCCATTCTGGTTCCGTTAATGCAGTCGGATTCCCTGTCGCCATATCAGATAGGTTTGCCTCCTGCTCAACCGACAGCACCATTAAGTAATCGGCCCCTCATCTATCTCCCACACCCCCTATATCTCTCAACTCATGTTGTTCCAGGGTTTGGGATGTGTCTGATTACTCTCTAATCTGCAGTGCTCGAGCTGATTCCCATATTCCATCATGTCTGGTCATATCAGACGAGTGTATTATCAGCGGTTGGAGCGATGGCCGTATTCGATCATTTGAAGCAGGAACAGCTGATCCATTATGGTATATTGATCATGCCCATTCAGGTGGGATATCAGCCCTATCGTTAAGTCGCAATGAGGTTTGTGTAATCCTCTCCATCTCGTATCCATATCCAACCTCCTATCTCTCTCGCTCAGAAATTCCTGGTTAGCGGTGGATGTGAAGGAGATGTTAGGGTATGGGATATTAGGAATAAGGAGCTATTATCCCACCTGAAAGAACACACAAGTTATGTCCCTAATGTGGCTATATATGGCGATAATCGTCGAGCGATATCCTGTAGTAGAGACAGGAGTATATTATGTTGGGATTTACAGGTTAGGAGGGCCCTTAGCCCCTCTCCAATATCCTTATCCATCATTATTGTCTCATACCACACTTTCACAGGCCGAGCTTCGTGTATCTTGTCATCGCCAAAATATGGGCGGTATCAACGATATTGGGCTTACACGCGACGAGATGTTGGTGATCAGTGTTGGACAGGAAAAGAGAGTGACATTCTGGGATTTGCGATCACCACAGGCCGTTAATATAATAGAGCTTAATAGTGAAGGGAATTCCATAGATGTTAATCCATCTGGGAATCTATTCGCTGTTGGCGATAGTCACTCCTATGCTAAACTATTCGATATTCGGGCAATGAAACTATTATGTAGGATAGGGATCGCCACCCTGATATTGATTAGTGGAAAACAGGGTCTGATCTGATTGTGTCTTCATAGCTGTTGGTGTTGGACATTCTCGATCGGTGACATGTGTTAAGTTTAGTCCAGATGGGAAACAGTTGATTAGTTCTGGTGAAGGCGGCAACGTCTTTATATGGAATGTATTTCAGCTATAATGATGATCGTGCCCTGGTATGATAAAGGACGAGCCCTGTTCAGAACTGGGATTTCATGTTTTATGCCATTATAAACTGCTTCATTATTGAATCCCTTAGTTCTGCCGAATCCTTATGTTCAGGGAATATTGTCAGCGCTTTCGTCACCATATTCCAGCACTTTTGTCTGTCTCCAACGGCGTCAGCGACTAACGCTATTGAAAGTTGATTAGAGTAATAAATAAGATATCGATGTCAAACACATCAAACCTGCATTGAATAGTGGCTCAAAATGAGTATTGCCCAGATCTGATGCCATTTCAAAAAATGAACAGGCTTGATGCTGATTGCCTTTCCGTAATTCCAGAACGCCAAGATTGTTCATGGCTTCTGCATGGTTGCCATCAATAGATAAGGCAATCTTCAGGGATTGATTGGCCAATACCAGATCACCAACTCCAATAGCGATATGGCTAATATTATACCTGTAATATAGGGGGAGGACCCTCATCATCCATCGTGTGGAATAACCCCATTGAAATGGGCTCATTTACCAGACATCAGCCATATTGGAATCGTCGGCTAGACCTAACGCCTTCTCGAAGCAGGATAATGCCATATCGTATTGGGCACAATAAAAGCACGAGAGGCCGACATTATTCCAGAGCTCGGTGTTGTTGACGCCCATTTGAACCAGACGCCGATAGAATCGCAAAGCGATCTCAGGTTGGTCGTTATAGAAATGGTGTCCTGCAATTGTGGCAATCGCCTCAATATTGGATGCGTCCCATTGAAGAACCTAAAATGATATGTCATTCTGAGTCGAGAACGTGCGTCCATCCATATTGATCAGATTGAAACCTTTCTGAAAGATTCGTCTGCTTTATTGATGTTGTTGATAGCCTGACACACTCTTCCAATACCTAAGTGTAGAACAACTTCACCAGGATTATTCTGTAATCCTTGCTCATATAGCGATAAGGCGTTATTAGGTTGATCCATTCGCAAGAAGACTTTGGCTAAATCTACAATCGTGCACACCATTTCTTGTTGCTTCATCGATAATCTGAGCCCAATTCAGCGCATAATCAACAAACTGGTGAAATGGGATTCGATCTTACTTATATTGGTCATGCGCTTCACGAAGCATTCCCATCTGATAATAGGCTTTACCAGCACGATTATACCACCACCAATTGCGATCGGATGAACGCATGCAGAGTAGAGCTAATTCAATAGCCTAAACCAGATTTGAAAGAGCAATAGTTGGAGAGGAGATGACGTGTTTCGAGGGCTCAGACAGACCTTCTTAGGATTATGGTCAATATAGAGCATATAATCGCATAGCGCCATCGCTAAAGCCTGTCATAGATTGGGCAGAATTAGAATGGGAAGTGTTGAAATGGGGGAGACCTGAGCTCATACAGGCCGTTTACTGAACTTGTCAATATCTACTTGGGTAGAATCAATAAACGAATCGTTGGCCGATTTCATGATCATTGACTGTGTCCCTAATCTAATCTGCCTTCCAGCAACTGTTATAGGTCGTGAAGTTCCAGGTCGACCACTCTGTAGTGCTTGTCGACTAGTTGATGAGCTGGTTCCAACACGAGCACTACAGCCAATCAATATCACCTCCTGTCTAATCTGGATATCAACCGACCTTGTCCCTGGTCTGGCGAACCCGGTCATTGGACGGTTTGTAGCTGTTAATGGACGTATTGAACCTGTCGTTGACGGTCCAGTTGTGGTTAATGGCCGCCTTAATGATGTCCCAGGACGAATATTGGATGGATCATTGATGGCGTAATTCTGATCAAGTAATATCTCAGCGACGCCTTCCTCTTCCAGATCGATATCATCTATGAAATCCTTTTCGATCAGAGCCCTTAGTTTCATTAACCAGGCCGTTTGATCAAGGGATTCCTTATCCAATATATTATCACATAACTTGATACAATCATCATATCGGCGCTGTTCAAAGAGGTGTTGGGCTATGAATATCTCGTCCATTCCTGTCTCTCTCTCTTCACCTCTCTGTTGGTTGTTGGCCAGATTGACCTGGTGTAATCGGGTGTAGAACTCGAGTGGAATATTGAAGGGACTGGTCAGTCTATAGCCAGACCAACCACCAGTCTGTGGTGGATTAGGAATAAGGTTGCTCCAGATGGAGATAACCAACAGGATATGCCCCAGGTATCAATGAAGACGGCGTAGAGCGCGGGAACACCATATTCATGATCAGCGATATTCGCCTGCTGGTACCCTATATGGGTCAATCCTCATCAAGATATCGGTCGATAATTGCAAGGCCGAGTCATCTCGAATTCTCATTATAACAATGGCTGTATTGGCGTTGGTAGTCGAGACTACTGACAATGGTGGCCGCCGTCTAAAGCAGCTCATTGTTCCATCATATAATGTGGTCATAACAATCTGTCCAGGTCAAGGTGTTGCCAGTTTATCGATTGCCACATACTGCAATGATCAGACTTTCTATCCATTCAAGACCGTCGGCGATGTTCAATGTTCAGAATTGTTCGTAGCCAGCGCGGCTGAATTCGCCTCGGCCACAGATGCGGTATTGCAATGCAATAGGTCTCAACGTCATAGATCTGACCGCATTCAATAGATGGCGATAAACCCTAAAAAGGCGCGGCAACGACTTATGAAGGCAAGAGGGACATTACTGCAGTTCAGGGATATGTTCTTTGAGGCCATGGACTACGATGATTAATCGAACAGATTCATAAACATTCATTAGTTTCAACAAGAAGGCATTTTATAAGAAGACGGCTACTATCGCGATACACGTTGTTTAATTATTTTCTTCGACCAACCACTGGTAGACTTTCCATGTTGGCGATTGCTGATTGATGATCCTTTTAGCAAGACTTTTGAATTCTTGTTCTGAACGTCTTTCCGACCTTTGTTCATACGAATACTCAAATTCCCTGTTGTTTTACCCTGGTATTTTCTTGCCTTAGAAGTCGGTGTATTTGACTGCTTAGCCCAAGGAAACGTTTTCTTTCCCAATTCCTTAGGGGGATCTCTTTTGTCCATATTATAAGATGTGCAGACTTCTTTGCGCTGAGAAAATACTAATCCTTTAGAGTAATTGTGCTTATTTTTCACCTTCTCATTGACCCTCCCAAATTTTTTAACATCAATGTTTTTTCCAGATCCCTTTTTGCCCTTATCATTGAACTTCAAGTATCCTTTACCAATGTCCTTTCCATTTCCCTTCGTGTGATGTTTCTCTTCGCCTTCGTCGGCTTTGTCCTTATCCGATCTCCTTTTAATAGGTAGCATCCGCTTCCTCTTAGGGGTTGTGATGGAAAAATCCCCAAATTGATTTGGTTCGGTGCTTAACAGCTTATATTTACTGCGACCATTGTTCTTAGACTTCTTCCCCCTATTGGCTTTCCCCATCGAAACCCAGCACTTTGTTGGAATGGTGGAGTAATTCCAGAATGAATATCTGGTATTACAGGAATCCAGGTGAAGGATCAAGGAAGAGATCCGCTGTGACTCAGTGAGGTCCACTCCGTGCCAATGAACTCCGTGGCGCAATCCGCTGTCTATCGCTATTTAAGCACCAGGGTGTTTTTCCAATCATTTTGGATATTCGATTGATTGGTTCGCGGAATGAGGACCGCTTTGCTCTCGTCAGCGATGCGATTCGTTCCTCAATTTGGATGGACGACTAATGCCATTACAGCTGCCGCCCATGAACTGGGTATATCTCCGATGGCACACGGAATGCTTGGACGTGGGCCGATTGATCTTGTTTACCACTTCATTGAGAAATCTAACCGAGATTCCATAAAAACACTATCTACTGAATCGGATTTCGATAAGTAAATTTGCACCACGTTTTCCTGGAGGTAATGATCTGTAATATATGCCAATTCCATTCAGATTCAACAGATCTGAGTTGATTGAGAAAGCAATCAAGACTCGTCTTCAGGAGAATATCCCATACTTAGATCATTGGCCTCAAGCAATGGCTATGGGTGCACTGCCACAGAATTCCCTAGAAACAGCGAAAATTCTTGTAAACTGGTTTGACGACATTGTGCATTTCGCGAATGATAAGGTATAGATGGATTAATTTTTCTATCTGACATTTGTCTTATGGCCGTTTAGGCAGTTAGAAGTGATTGGTATATTTCCAGAGCCGCTGTGGGCTCAGTTTACATAGGTACTTAATCCTCGCTTTGATGGGGACTCACACGCTTATGATCGCCTCGTTCCTTCCAGCCACAGAACTCTTCTTGATATCTGACCGTTCTCAAGATAATATCAATACGTGGGTTTTTCTAAGTGATACCATTAAAAGCACGGTGATGGCCGCTGCTATTCCTGTTGAAATTTCTCGGCAAGTTAAAACCGCTGGTTCGATATTATGCCATGGCTTATCGGAACATATTGCATGATGTTAGCGAGTCTACTCAAGAATTTACCTGAATTAGTATATTATAATATCTATTTATATGTTGCAGAACATCATATCTCGCTAGATCTTATTGTCCTGCGTGGAATTTTCAATCTTCATGCATCATCACTTTCAGAAACCTAGGTGTCTATAGGAAAACAATCGCGTCAGGATACGAGAAAAAACAACAATGGCGCCGGCAAACCTTCAATAAGCGCCTGCTTGGCCTCGTTATTGTGGGATATACATCTTCCAAAAAATAATACAGATGACCGATAGCAATGCCCAACATGTCAACAATACCCGTTCCGCCAAGAACCACAGAAAACGCAAGTAAAACCCACGGAAGATATGGTGCAGTGAAATTGATTAGCCCCAAAAGGTTCATTTGCGAGTAAGGGTTACGACGGGCCCAAATGTATACCATCATGAACGTTAGCGAGGAGCCTAGGAAAGTCAAGCGGAAAAAGGGTCCGATAATCAGCATGCAGATAGAACCGAAAGCGATCATATAGGCAAAAGACGCTGGGCGAGATCTGTACGATCCTGTCTCAAGAGACCCGATATATCGAACCAGAAAAAACAGATGAAATAGAAAATCGATAGAGAAACGAGCGCCAAAGAAAAGGAAAGTAGTGACTAGTCGCCATACTTGGCCTTGTTTCACGACGGCTGGCCAAGAAAGAAACAAGGAATAAGGAGATACAATGTCGAGAGAGCATAATGTCGTTGTGACAACGGCGGCAACAAGATATGATCGCGTAACTGGCGGAATAGCGCGAAATTCATTCATGATTTCAGCCATGGCGAATAGGGATGCCGCCCTGGCAATTTCGGGTAAACTGCAGCGGCTGTGAAAAAGTTTGGAAAGATATAATGCAGATTACAATGAGGATTGAGGAACTCCAGAAAGTCTCAACCTGTCTCAACAGTGAATGGAAGGACGCAGTGAGCGTTGACTGATGCCTGCCCTATGTAGCACAGTACGGACCCAGTACGGTACACCGGCCGCGGATGATCTACAGTAGGCGTAGGAGGCCACACCGAGCGCGGGCCGCTGCAGCAACATGAAGAATGAGCGCAGCCAGATCAAGGCAGGTCTGAAACGTCCATTTGACCATTGGCCAGCCAAAGGACAAAGAATATCGGGGCTTTTTTTGGTATACTGAGGATAAATCTCCCACGTCATGGCTGTTAAGGTCTTTGTTTCATCCATAACGTTTTTTTCGGGGTAATACAACATCGATCATGTTGCTCTGCACTTGAAGAAGCTGGTCAAAAATTGTCATCGAAACTTGCAAAAGTGCATTAACGGCATTGCAAGATCTCGTCAGCTGTGCGCCAAGAAACGATACTGTACGAAGATGAATTCCCAGGCGTTTGATTCCTTCGCAAGGTCCTCAGAACCAAGTGTTTCAGACTTTGAAAGTAATAGTTTCGGATCTGTGTTTTGCCTTCAGAAGCTTTCACACGGTTAAACAACGTCTTATTAGTGGATGTTTTTGGAATCTAGACCTGAGGACTTGATAAAGAAGCCTAATCATAAGTGAGAATGTTTATTAGTGTATCTGTATCTCTAAGTGTTTTGTTCGAGGGGCTCAGGTTTGCCATAACGCTTGGGCTTGTCGTACTCCACATATTTAGGATTGTCATGCTCATAAGCCTCCTCTGGCTTCGCATAGCCCTTGGGCGTACCAGATCCAGAACATTTGGATTTGCCATCCTCGCACTCGTAATCCTCCTCTGGTTTGCCATAGTCCTTCTGCTTGCTGTAAACAGAATTCTTGGGTTTACCGTGTTCGTAACCCTTATCTGGTTCGCCATGGTTCTTGGGCTTGCCGTACATATAACCCTCTGAAATGTCATAATCCTCTGGCTTTCCAAAATCCTTGCGCTTGCCGTACTCATAATCCTCTGGTTTGCCATTCTTGGGCTTGCCGTACTCATAATCCTCTGGTTGACCATAATCCTTGGGCTTGCCGTACTCATAATCCTCTGGTTTGCCATATTTCTTGGGCTTGCCGTACTCGTAATCCTCTAATTGACCATAATCCTTGGGCTTGCCGTACTCGTAATCCTTGGGCTTGCCGTACTCGTAATCCTTGGGCTCTTCGTATTGGTAGTTGTCTTTGCCACCATACTTCGGCTTGCGGTATACAACGATTACTTTGTCATACTTGGAATACTTGGACTTCCCGTGTTCATAATCCTTGGGCTTGCCGTATTCAGGATACTTGGGCTTGACATACTCATAATCCTTGGGCTTGCCGTATTCAAAAAACTTATGCTTGACATACTCATAATCCTTGGGTTTGCCGTTTTCAGGATACTTATGCTTGACATACTCATAATCCTTGGGTTTGCCGTGTTCAGGATACCTATGTTTAACATACTCATAATCCTTGGGTTTGCCGTGTTCAGGATACTTGGTCTTGACATACTCATAATCCCTGGACTTGCCGTGTTCAGGATATTTGGTCTTGACATACTCATAATCCCTGGACTTGCCGTATTCAGGATACTTGGTCTTGACATACTCATAATCTCTGGGCTTGCCGTATTCAGGATACTTGGTCTTGACATACTCATAATCCTTGGGTTTGCCGTATTCAGGATACTTGACATACTCGTACTCCTCGGGTTTGCCGTATTCAGAAAACTTGGGCTTGAGGTACTCGCAATCCTTTGCAAAGGGATACTCTGGTTTGGCGTACTCCGAAAACTGGTGACCTCCATACTGATAGTACTTCGCCTTGTCCTCATCAAACTCCCCATATTCATCCTTGGGTTTGCCATAAACGTATTTCTTCTGTATGGCGTATTCAGGATGTTCAGAAACCGATACTTGATGGTAATCGTCCTTGGGCTCGCCGTATTCAGATCCTTTCGACTTGGAATAAGCATAGAAGTTTTCCTCAGATATTTTGGTTTTGTACTTATGAGCTTTCTCCTTAACGTAGGGGTTGCCGTACTCATAATCCTTGACCTTGCCTTGTTTGTATTCCCTGAGCTTATCATACTCATTATCCTTGGACTTGTCGTACTCAGAATCCTTGGGCTTGCCGTATTTGTAATCTTTGCGCTTGCCGTATTCGTAATGCTTGGGCTTGTACTCAGAATCCTTGGGCTTGACGTACTCGTAATCTTTGCGCTTGCCGTATTCATAATCCTTGGGCTTGTCGTACTCAGAATCCTTGGGCTTGCCGTTTTCGGAATCCTTGGATTTGCCGTACTCGTAATCTTTGCGCTGCTTGCCGTACTTGGAATCCTTTTCCTTGTCAAGATCTTTATCGTATTTGTAATCCTCTGCTGTACGACGATCCTTGGGCTTGACTTTGGTGCTGCCGTAGTCATCATTCCCATCATTTTTTGTCTTGGACGTGGAAAAGTTACTTCTTTCGACATATTCGTAATCCTTCGCAGGGTACTTTGGCTTATCAGACTCAGAGTCCTTTGGCTTGGGATTGGCGTATTGAGGATACTTTTGTTCGACGTTGTCAGTGTATTGTGGATCGCCGTATTCAGATTTGCTCTCGTACGCAGGTTTCTTTCCGTAAGTACTCGGAAGGTCTTCATACGGAGCCTTAGCAGCATAGCAAAGTTGACACGTAAGCGCCACTACGAGATACGAAGTCCACCACAGCATTTTGACTTGCAAAAAAAACACACTCAAACTCGATCCTGAACTTGATCCTGACTGAATTCAACGAATTGACGAATGACGAGCGGAAGGAAGATGCCATCATCCAGTTCTCACATTCGGATTTGTTTTCGACGGTGAGACTGTTAAGCAAATTGCGATACCATATTTCAACCGTCAGTCATCAAGTGGTTCTGCTGATTGACAGTGCGGCCACAGCCAGAAATCCAGTCAGTCATGACGTTCAAAGGGTCTCTCCTACAAGGACTCATGTGTAGATATGAAGTGCACTGTATCGTAACGCTCGCATTGTCTTGTGTATCATCAACATGGCTGACATTTGATGTCGTATCATCAGTGGACAATCATTGTCGGTTTCTGACTTCTTCGCTTGCATTGTGCACAGTTTGGGATCATCGCTTTGGCAGAATCTATGCCAGGAAGCCCAGGCTTCTCAATGATCGATTCACATTCAAGATACGACAGGAGTTTGGCGTGCCGCGCGCCGGCGCCTTGCGAATGAAAAGGAAGGCAACACTGTCGCAGTAGCAATTTCAATATTCATCATTTCTTAACAGCAATTCATAAATTATCATAAGCCGTATCTCGAACTAAACAGTATGCTGAATTTTGAACTTAAGAATGGTTGATGAATGCTATGATTAGCGCGGCGAAGCAACCAAGAGAGAGAATGACTGGTGGATTTTGTCTTCGTAAAACCTTTGATAATTGGCCACTGAATCGTGTGAAAAATTGAAAAGTGGATGAGGTAGTAGATTTATAGATTGATGTGCTGGTGCGATGATAGTGATGTGAAAGAGGTTGCATTAGAAATTACGAGGGAGATTGAGCAGGAGATTGAAAAAACAAGTGGTCGATTTGGCAAGAAGATATATAAGAAGGTGTTGATGAATACTTGATGTGATAAAAAAATATAATAAGATGAGATAACGAATGAGTTGCAAAATTGTTTGGAGTTTCGTTTTAAGGTGGGGGAGGTCTTTGGTGCGTCAATTCGTCACGAGGGGCGGCGTTGGCTGAGTGGAAAGAAGAATAGCTTACAGGGAAGGGAGATAGACCAAGGCGATGACTGTTTGTCTTCTCAGTGTCTAAAATTTGTTGATTTGTTTCCGGAGGCCGCTTCCATTTTCCAGTGAAAGGGCTGCAGTTGCGCAAATCAGTCGTTGGCTATTTGCCGTCGCATCTGCCTGACCTTTCCGTAATCCGGAATTTCGAATGAAACCGTCTATCAATGCTAGTAAGTGTTCTATTGGCCGTATATTTGTGTTTATTGACGACGTCAACGTTCAGTAAGTGATCTAGATCCAGCCAGTACCGTTTGCAGTAATGGCGTCGCTCCGTGTTCTGTGTTTGCAATGTCGGTATACGATATCTGCCGCAAGATTCCTCGTGGAACGGTGTATACCTATGGATACATAGCCAGGATACTAGGAAGTAGCGCTCGGGCTGTAGGGACTGCATTACGACGAAATCCGTATGCACCTGAGGTGCCTTGCCATCGAGTGATCAAGGCTGATAGAACTCTAGGAGGGTTTATGGGACAGACAGATAAAATGCATCCCATGATGATCAAGAAGAAAAAACTCCTGGAAAACGAAGGCGTTGTATTTGATGGGGATTTTGTTAATCCTCAGCATATTATTAATAGATAATTTCCTCATCCCATCCGGTTTGCATCGCATTGTTTATGAACCAATTTGTAAGGAAAGGATAAGCGTTACAAAGAGACGAAGGTCCAGAAGCGTCTTCAACCGCGTCGGTTCATTCTGGGTCGCTCGCGACATTGTTAATTGTTTACACTGATCAGTTGATTGTGCGGCCACGTCGGGTTCTTTTGTGGGATCAATCCTGGATTTTAGTCCCTCCTTTTTTGGAACTGTCGGTTTTATCATTTTTAACAACAATATCAACATTTTTCAATGGATTGCTGAAAAATTTACATGGTTGCCTTCCGTTTTCCGTTACCAATACAATTCTGTAAAAAATAAGTAGGTGTTGATGCGTTGTCAGTGTTAACAAACAATTCATGGAAAAGGTTTTATAAATGTTGTGGGTCTCTATGATGCGTAGAGCAGTTGATGACATGGCGTGAGTTCGCCTCATTCAATCTAAAACATGGAAAATATTATCGAAAACTGTTCGAATGCTAGAGATGGGATCATCGGGCGGTGCCGCTATCCAGGAACTGGACCCCGCTCATGCTGTTAAAGAAAACCTCCCTGCCAAAATCGAATTGAAAGATAGTGCTCGTCAAAAAATTACGAGAATCTTTCAATGAGAAGCGTTCATGGAAAACTGGAAAGGGGGTCGATCAAGCAAATTACAGACGAATATGATGTAATTGAGAATGGTCGAAAATGTGGTCTCACCACAAACAGTGCGTTAGCTGGCATATCAACGACTGTTTGCCCTAGAAGAAAAGGAACTGTTGGAAAAAGAAAATTCTTCTCGACAGTGAAAAGGTGCGGCCGCACTGAATTGATCGCCCACAACGATATTCCACCGATTGAAAGAGGGTTCTTTCATACGCCATTCCAACACGCTGAACCCACAACTGAAAGCTGTGGATAAAGTTGAGAGAGTCCGGTTCTGCTTTCATCACCTACAAATTATCAGTTCTAGGGACCCGAGTCAAGATTTTTGTTAAGGTCCCGTTTGGATGCCACGGGTCCGCAATTTTGCAAAATTCTTAGTTTGCAAAATTCTGGTACAGTACCGGACATCTTAACACCACAGACATTTCAAATTGGAAATAAGAAAGTGCGTACGCAGATACAATATGCGCAACGGCGCAAAATATAAGTGCAACTGCACCTGTTTT
>OUQQ01000084.1:0-47036 GCA_900404475.1 Spongospora subterranea | reverse complement strand
ATCGTTGGCCACTTCTGTCAGTTGAATTGTGAAAGTTGAGTGGTTATTTTCGTTATTGGCGTTTAGCGTTGCTCCGAGATATTGCACTGTTTTTGTTGTCTGGATCGTTTGTCCATTTATAGTTAATTTGTCTGTGGGTGAGTATTCATATCGGATAGCTGGAGCGCTGCTGGAGCACCGATATCACCTGACCCACTGATGTTCTCTATCTGCCAATAACAACACCCTGGAAGTCGCGGCAGACAGGATATTTCAGGCGATTACAGCTCCCTAAATTACTTGTTGATCTTGGCGATTTTTACGATTTTTGCGTTATCGCACAGCGGACAGCGCCGAACTTCTTCAACGGTTTTGTTTAATTCCAACGGTCCTAAAATGTTAACATTATACGCTGTGTGGCGGCCAAGTATTGTCAATCTGTATATCAGCGCCATTCGACATTTGAAAACTGTGTCGGGCAAGTTCAGTTGTGGACAAGTTTTTACGTTGTCAATTGTCCAAACTGCAACGAGAGACTGAAGACCTAATAGGAATGTGAACTTGCGACCACCTCAAATGTTCGTTGCCCCGCTTCCCATTGACGGAATGGTTCGACCTTGTTGCCCAACATCAAGACTGATGATCAAGTTCAAATCGCGGACGACTCCACGATATATCAACATTATCATCCCGTTTTCATGTTAACCATCGGCAAACTGTCTGTGTTCAGTTGAATCAAGTCGATTTAGATCACCGTCATCAAAATTTGCAGATTTCTGTCAAATTTAACCGGATGAATATTGTCTTCAAATCTTACTTGAGCGAACAGGTGTTTGGGCAGGGAATCTGGCTGCGGATCAAAGTCAAATGTTTTCTTTCGTGTATAGTGATCAGCTGCAAAAACAGCCGGCCTGCACAACATGATCAAAGACCAAGAGAAAAAGACACGAAGGCAAACGACAAGCCCTTCTTGTCCTTTCGATCGCCGTTGTCGTCTTGTCCACCCGCATCTTCGTCAACTTGTCCATTTCCTTTCGTGCCCATTTTCCTTGTTTTTTGCCAACTTGTTGATTACCCCTGCCGTGTTTACCTTGTCCATAGAAAATGTTTCGATCTCACGACTTCCTTTTTCTGGTGGACATTTTGAAAACTGTTATTGTTTGCAGTGCGCTGAATCTGAACTCATTGTTGAGGAAAACACATCGTTGAGCACAATTTCGGAGCACCACTGTTGTCGTGATGGTTGTCCTGGTTCGCCATCCAACTACGAGTCACAATTCATTATCGAGTTGATGATGGGAATTCGATTCAATTCATGTTTAGTGGTTGGTTGTCACTAAAACAGCGTTTATTGCTAAACAGCGTTCATATCATTGCCTCGACGAATGTTTAGAAACCGTGCTGACCCAAAACTACATCAGTAGATACGCCCTTTTGATGTAAACGGTTGGAATTGTGTAATCCCACGTCGGCGCCGTGATGCCATATCTGACGCACCGAAGCCGCTGCCATTGCCTGTCGTACATGTCCTCCGGTTGATATATATTAATAGCATGGCAATGAACGCGGCGGCCCGGGACGTCGAACTGTCACCCATGGGCACGGGCACGTGCCATGATGACGTGCACCTGTTGCATGATGGGAGCCGTGACCGAGACAGGGCCTGTTCCTCACTCCTTTGCTTGCTCCACATGTATGACGTCGGGACCAGTCGTCATAAACCCCCACGGCCATGATGTTTCACGACTACTGTAGTCGCCGGGAGTGACTTGATTCGTGGCGTGCCACCTCATGAGCGTTGTAGGCATGCATTGCCCTTTGGTGGGAACGTGCGTCGAGATGACTTGAACCTGACGAGGCATTGTGGCGCATACTTGAGCAAAAGTGGTTTTTACAATTCTGACGTGAAAACTGCATCGATAACAATGCACCTGTCTGGCAATTTTCGTGAAGTAATGACCCAAGTTATGTGCTGATATGGAGAACCTGTGTAGTGCCATTTTATCTTCCTGAGGTAGGTAGTCAACGCGAAGGCGTCATTACGCTCATACGCCAACAAGCGTACCATGGCTGGCGAACGGGCGAAGCAGTACGCCGCGCCAACGGCCGCCGAAAGAGATTGATATGTGGTTTCCCATCGCATGAGCTCGACATCTGATTTCATAGCGCCACACTATCCCGGCCATGGCAACATCCCGCCTTTTTCCCACTGGGTCGTGTTCCGCATTTAACAGCGATTAACAACTGCGGGAACCGCCGCCAACTTTGTTCAACATTTCGAAGCGCGTTGTTGCCAAATACTCTGGAATTGCCATGCTGTATCTAACCCGGAATCCGACCTCCGTATGGACCCAATTTATTGAGGATCCGGCGACACTGGACAAGGCATTATTTGCGCCTGTGCCTTTTGCCGAAGACCTTATCTGCGTAACTTACGCCGGGTGGGAACACGGGCTAAAAATACAACGGCGACGGCAGTCGGGTTGCCGACAGCAATTTACCTCTATAGTTGGGTCGTGCCGTCGTGCTGTATCTTTCGACACCCTCTCCGCATCACATCTGCTCCAGCGAAGCGATTTCAACCTGTGCCCCTGAACGGGCGTGATTGTCAAAACGCAACGACGTGCACGGATATGGTGGTGTAAGGTGGGCCGACTTTCAAGACTGTGAGCGTCGGAAGTGACTCATTGGGAATAATTTGGCGCGAAATTGTGTTCTGACCGGCGACGCGCACCGTTCTGTTGCAAAGTCCTACACGGTTCTCGATGGACAAACCTCACGAAGGGAAACAGGGCCAACCGAGGAGTTGTCTGAAATCGTCGGCCGATGGAAATCGTGCTGGCCCAGTTGTCACTTGCATTACGGGCCGGTTAATCGATGGGATTCCTGGCTACGCCACCAACGTCCGCGAAAGAATAGATTCTCTGTCCCCAGTTCAAGGGCCATCAAGTCCATATTCGGTTGGAGGGCGACCTGATTCAGGGTCGGTATCCGAAGGGGAATCGTGGAAACTCTATTCCAGTTCGATCGTGCCGATCCCGTCCGATATTGTGTTTGACTGTTTGCTAGAACCGTCCATGATGTCCATGCACGATCCCGACACCGTGTTCACCACTGACGATCGAAGCGCCAACAGATCCGTTAACGTAAGGGCGCCGATTGACCAATTAGTGACAAGAGCCGTTAGGCCACAGTCAATGAAACCCAGCAACGATCTGGCCAGGGAGAGAAATCGAGTTTCACCTGCTCAATCTACTCGGGCAACCGAGTACGTCAAGCTCATATCAGATCCGGCAAGTTCCGGTACATCAAGAAACCGACCCGGAGCAATTGTGTGTGCCGACGCCCTACGTAATCAACATACTGGAGCGGATCTGTCTACTGGGGGCGATAACGCCGACGGCCGGACAAGAAAATACTCTTGCGATGTTTGTTTGACGTCGTTCACTAGAAAGGCGAACCTTTCTCGGCACCAGCTCGTTCACACCGGGGATCGGCCGTTTTCCTGTTCCCTCTGTACGCAGAGGTTCTCTTTAGGGAGTAATTTAAAACGCCATATTAGCCGTGTACACAAAGTGCCCAGGAAAACGTGGCCCCCGTCACCATGAGCTTGCGCTGCTTCATTTTTAATGTATAAAGATAGAGTGTAAATTTACTTTGGTATCCGGTGGGACTGTATTTGGCTATTGCGCTGTGAGCTTAAAACAATTGAACTCACGGAAGCGTTGCTGAAGAACTCAATTATCGCGATAGTAGGGTTTATTTCTTAAAGTAAAATAGAAACCGTTTCAACATCGACAACGTGCATGTTGTGTTTAAGCGAAAAGCACATTCGTCTGGGTACGGTTCTGGTTTGATCCGGGACAGCGTTCTAGGTATTGAGACGACTATGATGGACGAACGAATCCCTTACGCAAATTTATCATCAATGTACTCGCGCAGACAACGCCCAATTCCTGCAATGAAAGGCTTGACCGAATCATTGTACCTGTACTATAGCAAAGTGTCGTTCTAGAGGATTGAGCAGAGAGTAGGCGGATGAATGAAACCAAGATGCCGAGTTAAGCCGGCGACAAATTTGACTGGAACACCAAACCGATATAAATGGTTCTCTCACGAAACTCTCTAATCCCGGATACGAATTGGGAAACACGGCTGTATATTTCATAAAAAACAGTACTCTTGCAGTTTGCGGATGCGTCAAGCAAATTCTTATTGCAGTCTGCCAGCCGCCAGGTCTCCACACGGTCAGACCAGCATTGGGGCTGGTAAACTGCAATCGGAATTTATTCGAACGCGTCGCCCCAGGGTTTCATTTCACGCCGACTCCATCCGCGAAATGGGATCCTTTGTACAGAATCGCTGCGATTTTGGGTGGTGTTCTCTCGGGCAACTGGACTGTTAAATACTGGTACTGTGTTATGGTGCAATCACGCGCTTTCTGTACAGTACAGGGTACATACCTCCCACTCGTGTTGAGTGGAAGGTGCGGCCACCTTAATTGGCCATTCCCCAAATGGAGTCAGATTCGACAGCAATCTCGTCGCGATTGGGCGACATCATGAATCAGCTGGCGTCCGCCCGTCGGCTGACCATGATCAAAAGGGTACCGCCTGCTAATGGACGCAATACTGCCCAACGGATATTGGCCCAAATCGATCAAGTTCGTTGCCGTCCGTATCAGATTTCTGACACAATATCTTCCCATCTCAGGAGTCAATCGCAGGTTGGTGATAGTTGCACATGTAGTCATGGCACGATCAAACTAGTGCTTATTTTACATCACGAGTGTTAGGAGCCGTTGCATTCCAAGATCGGTCCTTCGTTCCCTTTCTGGTCCATGCCGTCTCTAGTGCAGTTAACAATGGACTCCAGTTCGATCGTATCGCCACCAGTGACCTCGGCAATTCCAGCAGTTCCTGAAAGCACCATCGTCTCGCGTCAGACTCAGGGCGTATTAATGGTTAATCGGCATCAGGTATACGCCGTTCTGTTATTCGCGTAGGAAGTGACAGACGTTTTTCGAAAGATTTACTACTAATGACGAAAGTAGGTGGTTGCTGATCGTGAAGAAGCCTCTATCATGAGCAGAATATGGCAACGGCAGATTGAGATTGACGATGAAGATCTTGCTGATCAGCTTCAGCGGATATCAATCAGTTCCTCCATTGAAAATCGTCTCGATAGTGTCGATCAGTGTGTCAAGTCGCTGATGACAGAAAAGAAGGAATCAACTGTTGATGAAGGTGTCGTCAAAGATGTTGTTGACTCTTTAGTCGACAATTTTCTCTTAGAAGAGCTATTTATACATAAAAAGTTCGCCCAGCTCGACGAAAGCCGCATCGCCCAGATTTTCACGACCCCAAGAAATGTTGTGCATGTTTCGAAACATAACCAAGAATTAACTACGGTTAGCCACGATTTCTATCACTGGCGACGGAATCTTTTTAACTCAGTTCGTGACTGTAGGAAATGATCATGTGTCTTCGGGATGGCGTGTGGTTGAATGATGAGGTCATTAATTTTCACATTAGCATGATGCAGGAGCGTAATAGCAAGTCCACTACCTCTCCCGTGATATTTTTTCACAATAGTTTCTTTTACTGCAAGCTGGTGTCCAATGGCAGGTACTGCTATTCGAACGTATCACGATGGACTAAACGGAAGAAAGTCGATATATTCGCTTGCGACATCGTCATGTTTCCTGTGCACGTTCACGGCAACCATTGGTGTCTCGGTGCGTTTGATTTCAGAAGCAAAGAAATCAGATACTACGATTCTCTGGGCGGTCGTAATTCAGAATTCTTCATTCATTCGAGAGCCTATATCAAGGATGAACATCAAGATAAGAAAGGCCGGCCAATTGAGCTATCCGACTGGAAAGATGTATATCCACCAAAGATCCCGCAACAAAGAAACGGTTGCGACTGTGGCGTTTTCGCGTTGAAGTTTGCCGACTTTCTTAGTGAGGACTTGCCATTGTCCTTCTCGCAAACAGACATGCCGTATTTCAGGCGGAGAATGATTCTTGAGATTACTAGCGGTAGTATATTATAAATGTCCATCACGTTTAATATATCTTTACATATTGTGCATGTCTACTTTTTGTCAGTTTTTGTTCGGCTTTCGTCAAACTCTATGCTGTTTAGGTTCATGTCCCCCTGAAGGTGCGGTTTTGGTTGCCTATACCCAGCAATCAGTGCAACATGAAACGGCGTATCCACACTACGTACCTATTGCTCGGCGAAATTCTTTCCATCACATTTTTTGTCATACCAGAGAATGCTTTCCTCATGCTATTTGCGATGGATTTCTGCACATGCTTTATCCCATTTCTGGAGAGCTTTCTCCTTGTAATAAAGCCTCTATATCGACTCTGGACTCTTACAGCAGCATAAACTTGATAGGCCGGGAATGTTTTCTTGGTTAACCCAGTTCTAGCAGGGTATGCACGATGCAATTCACTGGAAACGCACTGAAACAATTCACTACTCCGATATTAAAAAGAGTGTAAATGGAATCCGAAGTAATATTTAACTGACTTTTCGACAGGAATATTACTGATATTGTCAGATTTATAGTGATTTTTGAAAACAGTTTCTGTAAGTCCCAGAGCGATGTCAATGCTGGATAAACACGTCATTTCATGACTTAGTAATTATCAGCGTATGTCTTACTAATGCACGCTGCAAGAGCTTGCCTTGGCATGAGTTCGCAATACCCCGGTTATGCCGGCGAAGTCGTAAGCAGGAATGCTATGAATACGAAGAAATCGAATAATCCCTGATGCATCTTCAATTTCGGTTTTATCTGGCGCCATAGGGGCTTTCACCGTCTAGTTACATAGAGTCAGTCACATTTCGTTGGTGAGTTTCAAGACAACGACAGACAAGGAGAAAGCATTTGAGCTTATAGATGGGCATCATATCAGACCCGCAGTAATCATACCACATGCGCGAAAATTCAGCAAGTTGTTGCCCTGAAACAACCATATTATTAGTTTGCAAACACTTCTCATTGAACTAACATACTTGTAACTGGCATATCATCAAGGTCTTGTTTCTTACTTTCATCTTGAAAGTTTTGCAAAATGACAGCAACAAAAACATTGAGCAGAATAAAGCGAGACACGAACATAAAAGTGCAAAAATATAGCACTGCAAAGAATTTCGAACCACAGTCGTCCCCACTACAAAACGGTTCTTCGACAGAACAATCATGCATAATAGCATTCCATGATTCGCCTAGAAATGTAACATATGAGCCAACTGGTAAACCGAAAACAACGACAGTACCTGTGCACGACCTATATAATGTCATGAATGCGGAAGCAAAAGTTCGGAAATTGGCATCTTCATTCAAACTGTTGCCATATTGAACATTTGAGAACAGCGATATGCCCGCAATTGCATAGACAGAGAACAGAAGAAGCAGGAGAACCCCGACATTGTATAGAGCAGGTAAGGAGAAAATTATGGTTTGCATGAGCTGACTGACACCTTTGAGATGCTTGATCAGCCTTATAGCGCGGAACGCACGAAGTGCTAAGATAAAGTTGAACAAATGCAACGCAATTCATGTTCACAGGTTAATGTCACCTCGGAATACACCAGCTTTGACCATCCCTGTTGGGGTTACACTCTCTACACCCCACTGAACCATTCCATACGCGACAATAGCGAAATCAAACACGTTCCATAAGGAACTAAAAGATCACTATAAGATATAATTCCGGAAAACTGAGATTATAAAGCAACCTGAAATACTGGCGATACCCAAAGCCGGTTATTTTTACAATCATCTCGATCGCAAACAGCAAAGTGAATGAATCGTTGAGAGTTGACATTACATATTCATACTCATCCGAAGCGCCATCATAATCCATGGCCATAACCACCATATTCAACATAATAATGGCCAAAACAACTTTGTCAAATTGCTCGGACCTCGCAGACAAGAAAGCGGATCTTCGGAGCCGATGTATTCTTGGCCTGTTGAAATGATTGTCTCAAAGAGTGTCAGTCATATTTGCCTCGACCTTACCCATAAACCTCACGAGGGGGCTTATAATTATCTTGTGGGCGAAGAGAAATTACTTGCCTGAAAAAATCAAGCCACACTTTCTGGGTATCCGTGATGATACCGAACTTTTTAGAATGGTTGTGTTTATATTCATCAACGACAACTCCCATGAACAGCGAAACGATGAATAAGCCAACGAAGATAACAAATGTAACCATATAGAGCGACGCCGCAGGGTTGTAGTCCTGGCAGGATATGGTATTAGCCTGGGAGGTAGAAAAATGTGAAAATCCCTCCAAACCCTGATAGGAGGTTCTCCTGGAGGCGTTGCATCCACCATTGCCCATAACACATCTGTCCATCCTTCTAACGTTGAGCATTCATATAAGATTAATAGCGCACTAGCAATGTCATCGAAACTCCCAATATCTGTTGTCGGAGCGGTTAGTTTATAGCCCACAACTTCTCTCCCAAATTTTCAACCTGGATTCAGCCAGGAATAACCGAGAGCTGTGCAATCAGGCAAATTAACTGGGATGAGCTCCTTCGTATCAATGTTGACGCATTGAGAAAGACGTCCTTTGAAGAGTTGAACGCCAACAACGGCGAACATCCAGAAAAAAACAACAAGGACTAGAGCAGCATGAATTATTCCAGGTACAGCAGCGATCAAGGCGGAGGTCACGACTTTCATTGACTGAATTAATTCAACTTCAATAAGTTATTCTGATTTCCTTTTGACTTCTCACCTTGAGTTTTGATATCAACCGAAGAGGGCGCAATGCCCTCAATGCCCTGACGGCACCGAACTTTTTTGCGTTATTTCCAGTGAACAGATAGTTCCAGTAAGATCCAATCATAATCACAAGGTCAAGCAAGCACCATCCATCACGCAAATATGCGCCTACATGAAAAACATTCAAATGTTGATGCTTGGCAAAGAACAATTATTCCGACCTTGTCGCTTGTAAAGTCCTTGGCTGACAATTTTTAAAATCATCTCGACAGTGAAAATTATGATCTGAGCTTCGTCAAAGCTAGATATTATATCGTCCAAAAAGGATCCAGAGTCCGGGATGTTGAGCGCCATTAAGACGGTGCCAACGAATATGGTCAATGCAAGAAACACGTTTACAGCGTTGTTGTTGATAATAGTCTGACAAACAACTCGTAACTGTCCCATGTGCCCGGGATTCCCGTGATCTGCATCCAAAGCAGCTTTTGGCTCCGGTGGAGCTTCAAAAACAGGATAGACTTTGACTTGGTTGCGGTCGCTGGTTGATTGTGACGACGGTACAACAGAATCATCCTTGAACGAGGGTGCCTATATTTCTCGGATTTAAACTCAAACACGGTATGTCGGCCACTCATGTACATTGTTGATATCGGAGCTCATGAAAGACCCAATTGGCCTAGCCACTGCATTGACCCTAGCTTTCAGTTGAGTCGCAATCTGAAGTTTTGATCAATTTTGCGGTTAAGGGTTAACAATTATACCAAACCGACCTTGCCTTCGGCAATTGCCAATGCGGTATTCCTCACATCGTGAGTTGTTTCCTGCACAAGTTTACCAATATTGTTCGACAGCGCATTTAGCTGTTTGTTTTTCATAATCGCGTTCAATTCTGATTTATCGAAGGCACCTGAATCGAAATTCGATAGCAGAATAGCCATGAACAAAGACAGTAGCAAGTAGTTGCCGAGGGTGAAGAGGGATAGCATATATCCAGAACCGAACCATCCCTGAGCACATTATCCATTAGATCGAAAGTAGCAAAGGTTCGAACTAACTATTGAGTGAACGCTGAGGTACAAACAGTCGTTCCAGTTTGAACTTGTAACCACTTGCAGTACTGTAATACAAGAATACCAGAAGGTATCGAAATTTGACCTGTGCGGGATGGTTCCCTGTTATCATTGATTCAAAATTGAAAATAGATTTAATCACCTCGGCACTGATCCGTCCTCATTGATGAAATTGTCTTTAAAGAGTTCCATTCCAAATACAGAGTAGATGAAAACAAATAAAACCATTATCAACCCGAAATACTGCAGCTCAACGATTGATTCCATCATTGTTTTTATCAGACGCTTCAAGGACGGCCAGAATCGCACAAGACGAACAATGCGGAATAGGCGTAGGGCTCGAGCAAAGTAAAGTAATGGACCATTCCCTAAACAACCATTCTGCAATCAACAACGAGTGTTAATAAACATTTTGATGAAATTCTTACCAAATATTTCTCCGAACGTGAAAAACACGACGACAGCGTCAAATATATTCAGTCGATCAGCAGACCAGCGACTGGCTCCCAAAGCAATGAACTTCAGAATAACTTCACTAAGGAACACAGCATTTACGATAACATATCCTATTTGACAATTAGAACCATAGGCAGACCCAGACGAAGACAATATCACCGATTGTCTGGGTTTGAGTTAGAGCATCTTCCTGATCCCAATGCTCGGAAGATAAAAGCGCAATATTGAAAAGCAACAACAAAAGAATTCCGGCTTCGAAAAAGTGGGACCACACAACTGTTTGTACTCCGTTTCGACATCGCCTCCAAATTACACGATGCACTGATTTTTCCTGTTTGCACACATATATAATTATAAATGGGAATATAAACATTATACTTAGCATGCATACCGTAATCACATGAGGAGTTGAGGGAGGTAACGATTGAGACGATTTGTCAGATATGTGTGTTTGAACCTCTTGTGCATTTGCAGTCATCGATAAAGGCTGGATTTTTGTTGGTGACGACTGAGTCTGCTTTTTTAGAGCTTCTTGGTCGGGGGCTTCAGGTGCAAGATCCTCAAGTTCTGGCAATTGCAACTTCTGTTTGCGTTTAAAAAATATTTGAAATCTGTACTTCATTGACCTAGCTATACCTTATTCTCTATCGCAGAAACCTTCGCATCTTCAAATTGATTACAGATAATGGCCACAGCCAAAGGGATGAAGCAAAAAGTAACCACGAGAATTAATACTCCGAAGAAAAAACTCTATACGAAGTTTCAGAAAAATGACGATCATGATAGCAAGGCTTACATGCCAGCGAGACACTGCGTCGTCAACCATATACATAACGTCAGTCCATCCTTCTGCGGTAACGCAGGTGAAAACGGTTAACCAGGATGTGGCGATGTTGTCAAAATTCACAACACCGAATCTAAGCACGATATCGTGAGAAAACAAAACAAGAGGAGAAAATCAGCACTGACTTGGGATTAAAGCCGGCATCAGCACAATATTGCCCATCAGGACACTGTCTTCCCATCGACGTAATGGAACAAAGATGAGAATCATTTGGAATAAGCTGATTGGTAACCTGATCAAAGCAATGCTGCCGCAGAGACCCTATCCATGCAAGGCGGCGATATAAAATGGATGTACAACAAGGAGTACATGAGGGAATTACCACTAAATGATTGTGTCGCGACAATGCTGAATATGAACAGGAGAAACATGAACAGCCCGACAGTGTCTGTCAGCTTGGGGATCGAACTCATGACACTCTACAGTGGACGAGGAGTAACGAATCGGGTCGTGACGGGGCACAGTAACCGAAGGGCGCCCACCTGAACCATAACTTGCATGCCAGGGATGACGTTGATTATCTTCAATGGTCGGATCACGCGAAGACTGCTGATCAATGGAATTTCTGACAATGCGTCGAATAGGCTCAACAACGTCGTGATGGCGATAAGGAAATCAAGCCTAGGCGCAGGTTAAAAATCTTCAACGCTGTCGATTGCACTTTGTAACCTATTCCATCTGTCATCCAAATAGCAATTCGGTTTTCCGATGAAATCCATGGCCACGATTTTCATCGCCATTTCTATCACGAAAATCCAAGTCACTACATTGCCCCAATTATCCAGCATCAGCGAAGAGGATATATCCGATTGGCTCTGTATCCGCAATTTGGTATGATCTAGAAAGCAGGCAGAAAACTTACTTGCAGAACCAAAATAACACAGTTGAGCAGCACCGCGACCAAAACTGCTATGTCAAACAGGGGATGGAAGACCAAATTCATCGTGGCATTACGGAATATGTTAGTCTCGCGCAACAGAAACAATGACTTTGTGTTTGCGTAAAGCAATTTACGCTTTTGAATTGTATCGGAATACGCCATCTTGATTGGATCCTGGAAGAACGACGCACATCAACAACTCACATATATTTCACGAGATATCGGCACTACCTTTTTGTTTAATTTCAGATGGAATTTTGCCATGTGGTTCAAAAATCTCGCCCGCATTGCAATTTGAGGTATATCGCCATTTGGATGAATGTTTCTGGTCACATTTTGCAGTTCTATGCGTTCGGCATTGGCGGTCATTGTTTTGTAGGATGATCAGCTCCAGACGGAAATCCGGAGCCAACTAGGGACACATGATTAAAATTGAGGGTGGTACCAGAAGCGATCAATATCGAATTTGAAAACGGTGCATTACCATCTCGTTGGATTGGTACCCACGACCATGTTGTCAATGTTGTTCAGCCTCGCTCACTGTCAGACTTTTGCGGCCACGACGGGGCACAGATTTACCGTTTAATTGTAATCGACCGCAGTATCGCGAGAAAGTCTGAATCATTGTGCTATCAATCGCTACACTGTTGAAACCTCTCAATCGCCCTCCCGCCCGTTTTGTTGGGAGGTGCAGGCCGGATTGCCCACAGAATAAAACAGAATCGAGCTAGATTAACACACTTAACAACAAGAGCGGAGCAAGTAGGTCCCCGAAGACGTCATGAACATGCTCGACACCTCACTTACGACTGCGTCATCATTAAAATTCGAAATCAATCAACCCGGCCGGTAAAGCAATCATCCAGCTGGAAGAATGGTCGATCTGGGTGAATCGGTGAACCTCTTGACTCGTCGCTGGCGAGACAGAACACGGATGGCCAAGGAATGATTGAGTTGAGATATGTTAGCATCATAGTTCTAAAACTGGTCAAAAGCATCGACCAGGACCATTCCTTCTGTATGAACATTTCTGTACGAAACTCGGATCCAGATGCTACGTCGATCATTGACAGCAACAAAATCGGAAGGACATCTGCGTTCGAATCGGTAATGCAAAATTCTTTATTGCAACATCTGACCGACTTGAATTTGACAGTACATCAGGCGTCAAACGGTTGATGCACCCTATTGACAACAACGGACCGCCCTTTGCCTTGAAAAATCACAGTTATTCAGTTTTCAGGCGATTGGGCTGTCGATCGGTTGAAACTGCTGTTCGCAGCCTTCGCGGATTATCAACTCAGGGTCCGTCAATTTTTTCGAAACGAAATTTTTCGAACCCAATCAACAACCGTCAGATAAGTCAACCAGAGTGACGCAGTTGGTCGTGTGAGATGAGTCCGTTTCTGATTACGGGTCTGTATGTGTAACGCAGCTGGGAATAGAGAACTGGTGGTGATTGACGTCACAATTAATTCCTTTGATGGAATTAGATTACTTCATGGACGCCAATGGTGCTGGCGTGAAGGAGCATCAGCTGCAGGAGGCGATAACCAAGGAGGACAGGGTGGAGTCGGGCGAGGACTCGTCGGAGCTCGAGGGGACCGTCGCCATCATGCAGGAGGGTGGCACGGGCGAGGGCTTCAAGCACCGTGATTATAATGTGGAGCTGAAGAACGCCATGGACCTGTCGGATGAATCTGACGCGTTCGCCGCCAGCTCGGAAGACAAATTTGCGTTTGAGCTCGGTGAAGAAAATGAGTCTGTGTCGAGTGATGATGGCGACAACAGTTCTGACTATGAATTGGATACGCTAAATGACGAGATGAACCGAACTGTCAGACTACGAGATCTGAGTGCGATACTACCGCAGCCATTTTCAGTGTCTCCAGACGACGTCGAAAAAGTTGTCCAAAAAATACTACAGGACCAGGTCAGTACGATAGACTGGTTCCTTGTCGGGAATTAAATGTCTTTTGAACAGGGCGATAAGAACGTGGTTTTCGCACAATCGCGCCCACGTGTTGAATCCGATACCCTCAAAGGGCAGCTGCTTTGTGATGATGTCGCCAACGTAACTACTTCCGAATGCGATGGATATTCATCGGATATAGAATCTTTTGAAACGGCTGAGTTCTGCTCTGACGAACAACTTTCCCAACCAACAGAGTCCTGGAGTGGAACTCAGCTTGCTGTTAACGCAACCATGCTGTTGTTCACTTTCTGTGCCGTCGTGCCATTACTGTTTTTGAAAACTGTAAGAATTAATGATAGTGTAGTTTGAACCTAATCAACTCTCTGTAGGGAATGAACAGTGTCGCCTCTGCAATTAGACGCATTCGTAAAAAGTGAACCTATAAATATGTAACCATTATAAAGTTGAGTCCTTTCATAGACGTATGTTGCATAAAGTGGATATATCATTTATTTTTAATATCATTTCTATTCACTATTTGATGGATAGGCTCCATCATATTCAGTGCATCTAATACCGTATTTACCCTACGCAAAAGCCAATCGAGAAAATGTGGCCTTGCAGGATGCGCCATCACGAAGATATTCGACTTCCTGTCAATGACGTGCGGCATGAATGCATTGGACGGCATCGCTCTTGGGCTTGATGTCGCTACCGATGCAAGAAGGTGTAGATCGAGTGATGCACCTTGCAATGTTGTGTCGTTCAGTTCATAATCGTCATCTTGACTGCCGAAGCTTTCTTCTTCTGAATCGCTTTCATCAATCTTATTCGGTACAACATTGAACGCTGCCCCTGGAGAAAACGCGCTTGCCCTCGTCGGATCGCTCAAACTGCTTCCCCATGACGATAGACCTCCCAAAGGTCGTGATCTTTTCAGATCCCGTTGTGAATCAACTTCAGGCAGCGATCGCGCTCGCTTCAACACCTTGTCAAATTGCAGACCGAGTTGCTCCAACCTCTCGGAAGTGAATGGCGATTCTTGGGATAATGTCGCCGGCGATGACATATCGTCATAATCCAGATTCGGTTTCAAATTATATTCAATATCTACTCTGAGATCTCTGTGGCTGCGGATTGTCGACGCCGACGAATCGACAGCTAAATTCGTCCCACCACCGTCCGCCTTCGGAATTGGTCCATTGTCGGCATTGATGTATTGCTGAGCCGTTAGCATTAGAAACCAGTAGTGAATAATTTCAAAACCGATTTCTAACGACAAACTGGATATATCCTGGATCGTGCCCAGAAATATTTCGGCCCTGGGATTCTGGAAAGTGGACCTGGTGACGCGTGCCGATTCCAGTTGCAGATTCTCAGACGTAGTTGCAGGCAACAAACGGTGCCCGGAGACCAGAGGGTTGGCACGCCCTAGGCAGACCCGACAGGCGAAAAGATATCGAAATATCACAATGAACGCTGGCCAGCCGGAGTCGACTGGTGTGTGTATTCCTGGGAGCGGGAGGACGCTCGTCTCTGGGGCGGCAACCTGGTCAACAGCTGCTGCTGCAGAACCAACGAAGTTCAGATCTTGTGTGGCGAGCAGCTGGATCTCCTGTGTCGTTCTCCGAGCGATTTTCGGGGATCGCAGCGATAGATATCCACTCAACGGATATCGCCGTCACAGGTCCGTTGCAGAAAAACGAATCACACTTTCCCTCATAATTCCGTTGAAACACAAAGGCGTTGAGTTCAATCACATTTCTGGGAGGAAAAAAAAAACACACCGTTCCAGCTCTTCTCGCGCGGGTCCGATCCCTGTTGTCCAAGGCCGAGTTGACGCTCGAGAATGAGACTATTCCAGATAATTCTGTGATCCCGGAGCGGGGGGTGGCTTAAGTTCTGGGTCATATCTGTGCCAAGGTCGGAGCGAGTACGTCTTGAGGGTGTGGAAGAGATTTTCGATCGCAGTGTTTGGGCCCCGCGTATCGTGAGCGATGGCGTATTTTGCGGCCGGCGGGATGGTGCAACGGTGCGCCTGCAAGTTCTGGCAAGACCTGCCCAACCCGAACGAGGAACGATTCGCCGGCGTGGCCGGGTACCCAAGGCGACCACCTGTCGAGGCCGTCGACGGCTTGGTCGACGACTCGCTGAGTCTGGAGCAGATCTGCAAGATCCAGCTGCGCGTTCGGGCTCGACATCGCGCGAAACGCCCTCACGCGGAAGAATCGAGGTTTTGGAAAGGGCTCATTCCACTTATTCTCTGAGGACCCGATTCTTCCGACAACCACGATGCTCTCTGAAGATGATTGAATTTATACAATTGAATATTATATTTTGCCACACGTTTTTGGTTTTAAATTACATCGGAATCATCGCTTCCGTCGGACTCGGAATTGTTATCGTCGCCCATATCGAACTCGGACAGAACTTCAGGTCGACACCCAGCAGCGTCGACGAAGAATCCCATCTCGCCATCGGCTCCGTGTTCGGTGTCGTCGTAGCCGTCGACGGAAGTCTCAGAGAAGATGACGTCGCGAATGCGTTCGTCGACATCCTCGGGGGCGGCGTTGACGATATTCTGGAAAGTTTCATTGGACCCGGGAATCGGTATCAGCTTTAGGTCTCGGTAAATGTGTTCGGTTCTGGAAAGCTGAGCGATCAGCAAAAGGGCGAGTTTCGACTGCAATATTGACGGTTTTGACGTGATCGATTGCAGAAGCTGATCGTGTTGAGCTGAAAACCGATCAGATTGGCGATACTTCAGCAAATAGACCAGCTCGAATTCTTCCGACGATAGGATCGTTTGCGCCCTGGATGGCGAAGCCCTCTCCACCGCTAGCGATAGTGCCAGCTGATATTTGATCGCGCCCAACAGATGATCGGACGGATCCAGCACCAGTAAATCCATATGGGCGATCGAGTTGAATTTGACCAAATCCGATGGCGCAATCTGAGAAACCCGTTCTAGAACTGAGGTGATCCGGGCGAGAAGATCGGCGGCAGAATCCTGAAACGGGAAAGGGGGTAATAGTATCGCCGACGTGTTCACAATCGTTTCGGAACCGCAATGGCGAAGCAGCCCGGTTTTACATTGCGACGTTTTATTTGACGAGAGCGCCGCCAATTGGAATTGCGACGGGTCGATGGTCGGGAACGATAACAGATTGGAAATCTCCTCGTCCGTGTATAGGATGGAGCGTTTGTTGTCGGATATGAGGCCCCAGATAACCGACTCGTGCCGGTCGATATCGTCGAGGAGTTGCTGGCGGATGGGCAGATTGGCGGGAAGTGCCTGGAATGTGGCGCTAAGATGGCCCAGTAGCGATGCCCGATCAATCTGGGTGATGTCGTTTTGAGCGATCAGATCCGAGGCGACCTTCTCCAGCAATCGCTGAACTCGGTTGTCGGTTGTGCCGCCATGAGGATTCCCCATCGAATTCGGATCTCCAGAGAATCTGATTCTGATGATCCCGCAGTCCGCTGCGGACATCCGTGGCCTACCTGGTAGTCAACCAACCGACGTGAATACCGTAATCGGGTTTTTTGTGCCTTGGATCGCTGTTGGAGCAGGGTTTCTGTAAAAACGCAAACCAAATTGCATCTTTGAGGTAAATTTAGGATCTGGGTCAATAAATCCGACGTTTGTTTTCATTGGGTGTTCCGCTGTGGACGTAAACCTTTTTCACCTATCGCTGATTGAGGCGACGGACCGTCGATCAACGGGAGACCGAAAAATACTCAATTCTGGTAGTTGATGTGGTCTGGGTCGTCTCGGCAAATTTAGTACGGATTTGATATTTTGGACAATACCTTTCAATCAACATTTGTTGTCAAGTTGTAATACCCCGGATCAACCCCTTCCTAAGTGGGTTTTGACAATTTCATCGCGTGACGGCTTTTTTCAACTGGGGGGCGACGCCTCCCACAGCACAAGCTCCATTTGATGGCGGAACCGCAAACAATCAAGACAACATCATGATGTTTTGTCGTCACTACAATGCCATTCGGCTTTCGCCAGACGATCGTATTCGAGTCGCAGGAAGCCGCCGCGTTTATCCAGAATAATTCGGCTCCCGAGTTCCATTGGACACGTCCCGTGTCACATTAACCACTTGGCGATTGTGGCGTTACTGGTCCTCATTCACAGTCGTCGGTTGGCGCCTGGGCGTTAGTGTGTGTGTGTGCGTGTGTGGGCTTAGCGCCGCCATGAACGTGATGATGATGGGGATGATGACCGCCGTGATGGCCATCAGTCGTGCTGGAGCCTCGACTATCCAGTCCATCACCGACCAGAACTATGAGACCACCGCCGCCCAAGGCGACTGGTACCTGAAATTGTCAGCGCCATATACAATCGACGGTTCGTTTTGTCGCCCGAAATGAACTGCTTCCTTAGCTATTCCCCGTATTGTGGGGCCTGCAACACAATGAAGCCGACGTATATCGAAGCAACGGAAGCGATCGGGCCGTCGATGAACTTCGGAGAAATAAACTGTATCGAGGAAACAGGTTCTGAAAACGTTGTCGATAGCGGGTCGATCTAACTGGAATTCTCATAGAATTATCAAAGATATTCAATATCGAGGTCTATCCGACATTGATCAGGGTTAGCGGGGACAAAGGGTATAAGTTTGAGGGCGACGTGTTCAGTGCACAGCAACTACAGATGTTCGCCGAAACCGGCTGGGTTAATGATGCGAAAGCGTTTACTCGGCCCAGGTGCATTCCGATACGACTCTGTAAACTACAGACGACCTGATTATTGTGTGATTCTCTGGCGCAGGATCGGTGACGTTCCATCCGTTCACAGTGATGCGCCGTCTGTTATGTTCGTGGTCGTGTTTGGAATGACATTATCGTTGATAGCGTATATTACTGTCAAGAAGCTGAGAACGCCCAGTTTCAGAGTAAATAAAGGTCAATTGTTGGATTAGTTTCGTCAATATACTAGGACCATTCACGTCTGACTCACCTGGTAATATCCTGGTTTTCACGAAATATCTTGTTTTGGCTGTGTCGACTATGGGATGACTGAATCCCTGTTCTAAGACGATTTCACCTCATATATGGACCATAAGCCACTAGCTCCAGTTCCGGGACCTCGTCAGCCACCACGTCTGGTTCCGTTGACTGGCGCTAGGTCTCCCGTTCCATCCAAACTTGGGCCGTTGAATCCCGTTCATAAGTACCTCCATCGTCGTTCGCCGTAATCCGCTGACCGCTCATGTTCCGGTTAGGCCGTCGTGGGACATCAAACCGGCAATCCCTTTGCAGTCGGCTCCCGAGTCGTCGTCCCCATCGTCGATTGTGAAACTGGCCCGTCATGAGATATCAGCTGGAGCCGATCAAGGGCATGGTGAAATTCAGCTCCCTGGCGTGGCGTGTCTCGGTCAGGAGCGCCCCGTGACGCCCGATTCGACGTCGTCCTCGAAAAATTCACGCCTCGGCCGGCACTCCACGATCACTCGCGACCTCGAACCGTTTTCGCAGAAAGAAAGCGGTCACCGCCGGCATAGCACTCCACCTGATACGTCGTTCTTGGAGGCCTTTGTTGAAAATCGCGCGTCGAACGGGGATCCCAAGCTGAAATCACCTGATGATGTCGTCGTTAAAACGACCGATGTAGCGCCAAGTACAACGGATCAACCAATGGGTGAGCAGCCTTGGCCAATGGCCGCCAAAGGATTGACTTTCCCACTCAGAGTTCGACAAATCTGTGATCGATGGCCTATTTCGCAGTGCGCGAGGTTCGAATTACAAACAGGTCGGTTTGTTGAAAGGTCTCAGCCAACGTGAGCTGGATCAACAATCCGTTCAGGTGATATCGCTTCTGGATCAACATCCGGAGATCGACATCGACATACGTGACGACTATGGGAATTCGCCCCTGATCGTGTCTGGTCGGCAATTGCTCAACGTCGATCTATACGCACGCTTGCTGACATTGCTTGTGTGTGTGTAGCATCTCAGAACTGCAAGCGGCTTCTCAAAGAATGCCTTCGACGAAAAGCGAACATCAATGCGCAGAACGTAAGAGACCATAGCGCCAATGTTATTGACAAATCGCCTAACTGCCATGTAGAATCAGGGAAACACTGCGGCACACCAGGTAAAGCAACCGGGTTGTAAACTCGTTGGAATCAACTTAGGGTGTTTAGGCGTTCAGGTTTCATTATCACGAATTAGGGAATTATATATTAGAGAAGGGCGCTAGCGTCCTCATTGAGAATAACGACGGCGACTCGGTTTTACTGTTCGCTGAGAGCTCAGCGGAACGAATCGCCAATCAGGAAGACCCACATTGACGAATATACGCAGCGACGATCGAGTAATCAATAAAACTTGGTTTATAGTTTTCGCTTGCTTTTACTTTTACACAATGGCATCACATCTTGATCGTACAACCGCATAAATAATTGCTGCAGGGATTTTCTCACAATGGGATCCTTCGCTCCTATCATCTTGAAAAGAATAGGATGAAGATGAGCAAATACTGTGGATGATAGCGGATAAGATAACTCTGCACAGGTGATCAGTCGAACAGGGTGGGTACAACGAATCATTACCGGATATATTAGATAGTGCTTGACAAACGAGTTTCCTCTCCAGCTGATACTCCTATCAGTGTGTCAGAGTCTTCCACAAATGAAACAGGAAAGCATACCTCCCGAGACGGATCTGAGACAATGAAATATTTCATTAGAAAATCAGCAACGTTTACAAAAACAGTTATTCCTTGTTGAACAGTTTCCGATGCTGACTCCCCAACTACAACTGATTAGAAACCGCAACCGCTTCATTAGTAAATCGGGCCTACGGATCATGTCGCTGGAGACGTAAAGCGTTGCTCTAATACATATGCAAGTCTCAAAGGAGACCGTAAATGATGAAGTCCATTGAAGCGTTCGCTCAAGACAGTTGCATATCTGGTTACGCACTCAGGATGAAGTTCATAGCGAAAAAACTCTTCCCGGCTAACCTGCTTGTAATGCGCCGGTGCCCAATAAAGTTTGAACTGAGACACAGTTTTTTCTGTCACTTCTAACATCTTCACAACTAACGCACCACGAGTCGTTTGAGCTCCTGTCCCGGAGCCAGTGTTCGGAGCGATGTGTCGTTCACCTGGGCTCAAGTTAGTCAGAGAGGGTTGCATGATTCGCAATGCCGCCTGTACCATTTCCATCACAATGATCTTCAATAATACTGCACATACAGGATATGGTCTGAGGCAAAAATGAGCTTATGCGAGATTATAATATTACGTTATGAACCTGTTCCCAATCAGATTCACTGAACGAAGTCCCACTACTTTGAACCAGCCTGACAAAGCAATCAACTCCGATTTGAGCGAACACGATATTATTTCGCCTTGTCCCGGCAGATACAATGCTTCTCAATAGTTGAAGGATCTGCAATGCATTATCACATAACATAACGTACTAAACAGCGCACTCCAGGCTATACCTCTGGGAGCAAAAAACTGACTGTTGATAAAAACGCAATAAAGATCTCGATGGTAGCGGATAAGGCTGCTAAACAAGTCGTTGATGTCCAAATTATAAGAAAATCCTCATCTATGGGACAGCTGGAACACAGGAAATCATCATAGAGCGATAAACCTTCAAACCTTGGTCTTCGACATCGTTAATTTGGACCTCGGACTGGATAGACGGTTCATGTTCAACTTTCGACTTTAGGACATCGGTAAACATCGGAATAAGAACAACCAAAAAAAGTAACTTCCAAGTTTGCTGGGAGAAGTCGTTACCATGCTCTCGCAAAACCTGATGAACATTGACGGACAATTTTTTTAAAAGATGAAATAGCATAACCTTTTGCAAAACAGTCAATGCTCTCGTTCTAACTGTTAATCGTGTATCGCCAACGGCTTTAGACAATCCAGTCAAAGCCAACAGCCATACTCCAGCCGTAGTTTGCAACGGTTCCACAGTAAACGACCCGCTGCGCCCAAGATTATTTTCCCTTATCATGTAGAATGAGCAATGATAACAAATTTGCAAAAACTGCATACAGTGGCTCGCCAGAAGCAGGCTCAGGCTTCGTGTTGGTAGATATAGTAATCCGGTGAAGGTGTTTAGTTATCAACTCCAGCAAACCGATTGCTTCAAGACTGAGGTCAGTATGCCTAGGATGACTGGATAAGCAAGTTCAACCAGACATTGAAAATGCTACCTTGATTCGATAAACGCAATAAGACACTGCACAATTTCGACTGGGGTCTCTTCCTGACCTCCTTTCATTATGACATCGCAATGTTCGTTCAACAGACGAGAAGCCGTTTGAAGAGTTAATGTTGCTGCAGCGACGTTGGCATCTCTGGCCGATTCTTCAAAAACACTCCAAACAATTTTCCAACCGCTTTTCACGTTATCGACTCGAGCAAGTACCAAGCGTGACAGACATTGAACAATAAACTCTCTGATTTCAAAAGCCGAAGTCCACCTATTCCCAATTGTCAGACAAATACGCGTAAAATGCCAAAACCACACCTCATAATAGCATCAAACGGTTTCAAAAACTGAACTTGGAACTCGTATTTTGACAATTCGTCCTTTTCCAGAAATTTATTCGCTAATTGGCGTAATGAGTCGATTGCATATATTGCAACATTCAGGTTAGAGTGTTGTCCAGCTCTAGTAAGATGGCTTGCAATCGGCGTCCAAATTCTCGACCTGGCAATGTGTAAAATTTCAACATATTTTATGTTTTGTAATGGCACATACCAAACAAGCCTTATACGATCCATGTTGTAATAGGTGATTTCGACAAGCTTTTGAAGCGAATAAACACGAGCAGCTGCTAACTCGGATACAGACACCGCACAAAGCTCGTCGACAAAGTGAACGATACCTTCGGCGTTAAGAGAGGCAGATCGTGCGAATATTCGATCAATAACCGATGATTCAAAAGAAGATATTAAAGAAGCAGAATTGGCTGCGTCTGTCGCGGTCGTAGTCGCAACCGATGCATCAAAGAACTGGGCATCGGAATGCGCACCAGACCTAAACTCATAATTAATGGGCCATTAATCCTCAACTGGTTGCTGAACGAGTAAGAGTACCCTAATAAATGCAATCGATCAAGTTCCGAAATGCAACGGAGGATCAATCCCCACGATTCACGAATAAAATTTCCTTCCTTCAATGCAACATCCTCCAAAAGCACTTGAATAGCTTCAATGTTTTTCGGCGTCATTGTAGCAGAACTAACGATACCGGATCCGCCCAAAAGTGTATGAGTAACTAACGAATTGATGAAAGCTGCCCGTTGGATATCCATGTTGAACCGTGAGGACAAATGAATGCATTGTCGGTATAAACCCAGACACAAAGAGGCAGTTTCAGAAGTTACGTAGTCACCCTATGACAAAAATGCAAAGTTTCAGAAAAATCAAACGGAAATCCAACATTTTCATACCTGCATTTGCATGCTACATGTAACCAAAACAGGAGCCCAGAGAACGGAAAACATGGGTTGAACCACAGTGCGGTCATGTGCTGAAGATTGAAGGTACGAGGCTCCAGACGTGGGTAGCTGGACCGAATTCAGCAAATTGCTTGTTGCAGCCATCATTCGGTCACTTTCTTCGTTACGAGACGATAGGCCACCAACTGCATTGGCAAGGCTGCCGTATGTGCTGAACGGTCGTCAATAAAATTCGGGCACTGGAACCGAGATGATGTACCCGTCGTTCATCTTGATCTCATTTCCGACAATTCTATCATAGAGGTCGCTGAGAAACTCTCGTGGGAGATCCTTCCCGTCATTGATTCCTCTATTGTTGCTGATAAACTGTTCCTTTGTCATGCGATCTCTGAGAAACTATGAGCAAGCGACATGAAAAAAAATCCCGTCTTACTTATGCTTTAATAAAGGATTGTGGGCATCTGTATTCAACATTATGATTGCATACGCCAAAACATAAGCCACGTCTGCGGTAGCAAATGCACCAGGGTTACAAACGCAAAACCGTTCAGCAAATTTCTCCATCATGCGATCAATGATTTGGGACTCTCCTATGTTTTACTGAGACACCACATACTCGAAAGGCATACGGCGACGACGTACCTGGTAGACGAAATCCACCCAAAAATTTTCGCAAAGCGGCGTCGACTTGAGAGTCGTGAAACGACATAAGATCGACATAGGCGTACATTACTTCACGGTTAAACGGCTGATGACCTCCCATAAACTCACCGATCGCCTAACAAGCATATTAGCATTCACCGGGTCAGAGTGTTACATCAAATCGACTTGTTTGTCCAAAGATTTCGTGTGCATCAGGAACTTGGCTACTTCAGATGGTTGCGTGCTGTCAACGATTCCTTTTTCGTGGAGGAAAGCGAGTCCATTTTTGGGTTTTAGGTTGAACTTGATTATTCCAGCTTGTAAATCTGCGGCAACTAAACGTTTACGCTCAAATTTAGAAGATATGGCATCCCAAGCTCCAGTGCTCAAATTTTTTGGACTGCTGGCTAACGACGCTCTAGATGGGCTAACAGTCGGATTGACCTCGAGGACTTCCGGAACGGATTGGTTATGAAAACTGATTAACGACTTGAGTAATTCATCAATGCAATAAAGCGACTCTAGCTTGACTTCTGGACCACTCTGCACATTATTGGACGAAACTTCAAATACCTATGAAGGTTTGATGAGCGAGACATTCCCAATGATAAACACGCCCACGAGACACCTTGCAGATATGTTCATACACGTTCATATTTTGACCACTCTTCACATCTCCAGAATCGCAATCGTAATTTAGAAACAAGTCCACCACGGTCTGTTTTTCACTGCAAACGTGTTTTTTCAAAAACCTGAGGATGGATAATTTGTGATCCGGAGAAGAATGAGGACTCTCAGCAACGCCCAGCAGCACCGAGTCCCATAAAACGCCGATTTCGTTCTTCAGTGAAGCCTTGAATTCAGGTAGCTATAAAAGTGATGAACAGAAAACTCCAAACAAGACAGAATAACGAACCAGGATCAAAGAAGAAAACACATCCAAGGAAAGGCTGAAAACGGGATGAGAACTAGAGACACAGTTTTTGAGAAGTGACTGCAGCAAAAAAGTTTTAACGCCGGACACAAATCGACGAGAAGTGCGAAAATGGACTCCACTATTGACCACAACTTCATTCAAAAGAACCAGAGAGAACATTTTCGATCTCAAAGACAGATCGGTATCTTCGTTTGGCAGCGGTTTGACAGATAGCTTGCATAAAGACCGAAGAAGCAGGAACGTATCATTCTGCAAAAGCGAAGTTCGTTGACGGAGTGCAGATGGTCCAGAATGATGCTTGGTCTCAACGTCATTCTTCGAACTATCAGGAGTCGCGTCACATACAGCTGACTTTGAAGATGAAGCATCTGCGTTATCATATTGACACTTTTCAATTGTAGAATCCTGCGCACACTGCAAGGCGAGTTCTGTGTGCCTAATCAAATCCTCAACCACCAGCTTAACCGCATCCTCATCTTCCGCAAAATCATCACTCCCAAAATCATCGACATCAGCAGTGACCCCAGATTCTTCAATTCTATTGTCATCGTTTTCCTGGGTTGATCCATCTTTTTCAGCGTTGAACTGGGAAAATTGAAGCGTTGCTCTCTCCATTCTACTAAAAACGGTGCGCAAAATATCAGAAATGACAGAATGCGACAGCTTTTTCCTTGGACAGGTGGGAGTGGAGAGAGAGCCTCCAAAAAGGTATATTTGATAGCAAGCTCGTACAGCCATCATTAAAGCCTGGCCGTGGATCGAACATTCCTCATTAAGAATTGCAGAACGAATGACGGTCACAACTTGTATTTGCACAGATTCGTCCGTTGCTTCTCGGCCCGCCTGTAGATGCACTCATTAACAGAAAATAGAGCAATTATATTCAGCAGCACCTGAGCGGCAACTGCAACGGAACGATCAAATATCGGGTCAGAAGCAATTGATGCAGTCAAATCACTGATACAAAACATCAGCAAATACCAGCGAGATTTGAAATTGATTGACTACGGGTGAGTAAACAAGCGATCGAGCATTTGTAGTGCTAGGATTTGCTGTTTTGTCGATTGGGGAGCGTCCAAAATTGTCAGAATCGGGGTGATGCAGGCAACAAACGACTCTTTAACGAGCGTTTTCCTGACATTTTGAGAAAAAGCTTCGAATAGCCCCTTAACGGATGCCTAACATCGAAATTACGACCTCGACATACAACGTTAACGGGTCCCCAGCACTGACCTGTTTGCGTGTGCACGACGCGGACAAACGTTCTAGCAACGACTGGAGAGTAGGCTCCGAATGCGGCTGATGAAAAACATCGACCAGCATCGATGTTTGATCAAGAGGCGGTAAACCTGTCTCTACGCTCGCTCCGTTTCCATGTTCAGAATGAAATAGGAGTCCCCACTAGGTGAATAAATAGATTGAAGTGTTATAATTATACCCCCTATAAGTACGAAAGTAACGACAGATCGCAGTTGACGGACATTTTTCTCAGACCGGCCGTGGCCTCTCTCTCTCTCTCCCTCTCGTCGCACCTCCTCATTCACGAAACAGCCAGAGCATTACGCACGCCGTCGATGGCGCTATTCAACTTGTCATCTGCGATCACAGTTTTAAGTTGACCTACCCCTACCACCGCGGATTCATTTTTATCAAGCAGTTTTTATTTTGCACACCGTTCACACTAATGGTAATGTTGCAATACGTTGTCAACGGTGAACGGTGTGCCTTTTCAGAGAGATCAACGTAAAGCAATGTCTCCGCCGCCCTCATTGTCCTCTTTGATGCAAAACGATACATCTTGCAGATAGATTCTTCGGGCATTTTATAAGTGCCAAACGCCGCTCTCGAATTTTATCCTTCGAGTAAATGAAAAGTGAATGAATAAATACATTTATTTATGTGTTTAAACCAATCCTGTAAGATGCCGAACAATACTATCCTAACTCAATTTCTCGTCTGCCTACAACTCATGCTGCAGCAAATTTGCAACAACAGCCGTCGAAGGGTTATATCTTGCAGCACTCACTTCCACAACAATCCCATTGTATCAGTGATTATCAAATACTGTATCCAGGATTTCAGGTTAATCAATAATGAATCAGCAATACCGCTCAAAGTTCACCTGAAAATTGTGCATCATCAGAACTGTATTTCCAGCTGAAAGTGCGCCTTAGAAACTGTATTTCCAGCTGAAAGTGCGCCTTAGAAACTGTATTTCCAGCTGAAAGTGCGCCTTAGAAACTGTATTTCCAGCTGAAAGTGCGCCTTAGAAACTGTATTTCCAGCTGAAAGTGCGCCTTAGAAACTGTATTTCCAGCTGAAAGTGCGCCATAAACTTGTTGAAAGTGCGTCACATGATTAACGATCGCGCATCTTTGATTATTGCGGATTGTTCCGGTGGTCGTATTCCCATATCATGACCGGATCTGATCATGCAGAGCCTCCTGGGTCCGTCTGGAAATCTGTGAAAAACGTCGTCGCCAATAACGAAACCACATCGGAAACTCCATTGCCTGAATGGCGACGGGCAACGAACGGCTTCCCCAAACCCCCGAAGCATGCGTATCTGCCGCGGTTGTCTCCGAACCCGCGATTATCGCTGTTCGCTGCGAAGAAACTGGGCCAGCTGTCTAATAAATCCTCGTCGGAGTCGACCCAAACTCGGCAATCCCCGTCCGCAGTTCAGCATGTTGGCGGCAGTCTAGAGCAATCTGCTGATCACGACGCGCAAATCATGTTCGATAACATGGATGACGAACAACGGCGCCTTCTTCGCGATAGTCTGTCCGAGCTCATACCGCCACAGCTTCTACAGAAATGGACCCTGTCAGCCCCCGTTGTTGACGAGGACCGGCCCGATCCGGTATCCGCGCTGAAATCGCAGTGGATGGCGCCCATCACCGATGCGGATCTGGCTCCCAGCAATGGCGCTACGCCGAGCGAGCGGTTCGATTTCCATGGCGCCATACTGCCGTCGAACGCCGATGTTCCCTTCCATATTGGCCTCCATCATCACAGCGCGGAGGCGGGTCTGGCCGGCTACACCATTGCCGAGATGTGTCTGCTGGCGCGATCCACAGCGCGCGCCCAGCGCATAGCCGCGCTGAACATGATCGTTGCCATAATCAAGGGACTACATCGCCGAGAATATCCCGATAATGATCGGCTGTGGCAACACATCATGATCATGTACAAACTGCCCCTTCTCCTACGCTCATCGTTGGATTCCTCCAATCCTCACGAGATTTGCCTATCGTTGGACGCGCTTTCATCCTTGTACGCATCGCCAATGTATCGCGCTCGTCTTTCGGACGCCGATTATCAGAATGGGCATTTGTGGTTGGCTATCGCTCCCGAGCAGGACGAGGATCTGTTGATCCCGTTGTTGGGGCAAACGTTATTGGAGCGACTACGATATCTGATTGAAGTAATGGGGCAATTCCATCTCGGCATTCGGATTGCGGCCCTAGATCTTGTCAGTGCAATCGCGGCGCATTCGCCTGAAGTGTCCACTCGTGTGGCAATGTGTCCTCGGATGGTGAGCACCTTGTTTGACATTGTCAATCAATGGCAGCACGTCGACACGAGCTCATTATCGAACACATTGCTGCTGTGTCGGCTGCTGTCGCAATCTCGGTCCGACATCGCCAGGCAGTTGTTCGTCGCTGGTATCGTTCCCGCCGTCGTTGACATTGTCCAATATTCATCCATTGCCGATCACGTTCGAGAATCAAGCCGAATTCTGACAGTTTGCGCCGCATATGACGATCACCAATTGCCGGTCGAGAACCTGGAATTGTGTCCATGGCGTCATCCGGCGTTGGCCAACGCCAGTGATGCTTCACTATCTCGGTCGTTGTTTCGTGTAGCATGTGCAGTTCCGACTACGTTCGCGAGCATGATTGACGTTTTCTTCAATAGTGATGTCGTATATCCGGGATCGCTGCATTTATTGTCGGCTGCTATTCCTTCGGCGTCACGCTCAACTGTCGAAGAGTTAGCTGCAGTGATTCCCATGAAACTTCGGCCATGGTTTTGTGAGCTGATTCAACATCAGTTTGACCGTGATCATTCTCCCATCATGAAAGGGGTTGTTGGATTCCTCGGCCAGAAATCAGACTCAATCACCGACGATCTAGGTGCAATTTTACAGGTGTTTATTTCGTTGGGGCCCGATCTCGTGTCGTCTAATCTTGAGGACATGGGGTATATTCATGAGCTGTCGACATTAATCTCTTCCTCTTTTCCGTTGAGTTTAACTTCCTCATCCCTTCTCTGTTCGGCTTTTCAAATATTGTCATGGTTCCCGTCTACTCCATCACTTCATCAGTTGGCGTTGAAATTGCCCTCTAAACTGTTGCCAGGATTGGAATCGAGTGCCGCCAACATTCTATCGTCTATTGTATGTAATGATCAATACTTTTTTTCGCCATTGGACGATCCAGTTTTGCTGCAACGACTTCGTGAGCTATTCCGCATTGTTTGGTTTGGGTCGCTGTGTACCGATTGGACAAGGTTGTCATTCTCCTCTGGGCACGATGCAAGACTGCCACTTCCTCACGATTGGATATTTTCTTTGACAGTATCCGCTCTTGATATGGGTCCTGATGATCATCAACAGGTTGCAATTTTTTTCGGTTTTTTTTTCAAAACGAGTTTGTTCGTAGGTCTGAATATCTGTTCAAGTTTCCGCTTATATTGTCTCGTTGTTGAGCACGCCTATGAGTATATCTACAAGTGTATTTCCGAACACATTTTTTTTCCCGTTTCTCTGTTGCGGTGCCACCGATTGCTGATATACTTTGCCTCAGGTCATCATCCCACGCGCTCAGGCTTTGCTGCAGTTTTGGCTACACTTCTCGACACAGCACGAGTGCAATCACACTTTGCTCTTCCAATCCCTGCTCCGTTTGTTCTGCATGGGCTGCGAAATATTCCTGAGTGTCCACCTCGAGTCCTTGCTTGACCAACTATCTCAAATCTGTTTCTCCAACCCCGGTTTCGTAATGTCTGTAGATAAATCGTTAGTCACCCATGTATCATCAGTATTTGCCGAAGAATCTTTCGGCAGCGACGTTTTCTCCAAATCGATTTTTGCGATATTGGCACGATCTAACGCCGACTGCCGCGTTGCTTTATGTCACGGTCTGGGAATATTCGCTCTTTGCCGATTAGGAAGCCATCAGCTTATTCCCCCATTCTCGCCACAAGATTACCTTTATCCTCCTGAAACAGATTATCGCATGATTGAACTCTATCGTCAGGTAATGGCATTGACACTGCGAAGTTGAATGTTTAGGTTCGAGTGTGATCGATTATTGGTTATGATCAAATGAATTGATTGATGTTCATCAACTCCTATGTGTTAATAGGTTTTGATTGAAGGGCCTTCGCCTTGTGGTTGGTGGATTTATGTGATGTCTATCCATCACATGTTTCTATATTGTTTCGGATGTGACGTTCCTGATGACGCCCCTCTGCTCGAAATTTCGTCTTTGTTGTCAGAATTGCCCGAATCTGCGTGCAAAGATCTGATTTCTTATTCTGAAAACATTGTCGGCGAGCATTTTTTCCAAATCTCGAGTGAGCTTCGACGACCGCTTCTTCCTCACGTAAGGGCAATCTTACAAAAAGTTGCTCAATCCTGTTCCAATCTGACGGTAAAACTCGAAAAATTATGTACAATGTAGAAAAGATATATATCATACTGTATATGTTTTAACGACATTTTTGGCCTCATCACTTAAGCGTTGACTGTTTAGTGGCACCATCAAATCGTACATTATTGTCAAAAATTTGTTGACGGTGACGCTCTCTTTTGCAACTCAAAGTGTTAGACTTCGAAGTCGTTTCAAGGTTAATCATGATATTGACATTGAATTCGACAACTGATCTCTCATTGATCGAATAACTGACGCCATCCTGGAATTACCAAATTTGTGTGCTTGTTCGATGCACATATTGATTAACATGGGTAGATCTGTGTGGGAGCTGGCTGCCTCTAGAGCGGTGTTAAGATGTGATAGCGAGGTGACGAAAACTGGGTCACATTCAGATAACGTTAACAGCGACGTGAACGACCAGAATATCGGTGAAAGCGACCAATGGTTAACGATAAGACTCCCGAACCTTGAGTCACATAAGAAACGCACATTGGCGACAGTATGTCACTCACAAATTGGATATATACTGAGGTTGAGGGTTGCCTTCCTTATCTGGTATTTGAAGTGGAACAGACTGCCGCTGTCGTGGGATCTGCACTTCATCGACCTGCTGATCTGCCTCGTCAACAGATAGCGAAAGACGACGTGACCGACTCTTGTTTTTCTTATATCTGCTGCCAAAATGAACATCCTCGCTGGCAATCATTTATCAGTAAGAACACATTCACAAGATGTCGATTTTACCTAAGTGGTTCTCCTGTTGATTCGAAATCAAGCGGGTCTCTAAACGTCGGTTTCGCGTCAGCCTTTGCCTGGTACAAACTCATAGCGGCCATAGGAATTTCGTGGGTAGGATCATGGCGAATGCATGGACGGCCACCACGTTTGGGCCTGGGAAGCACCGTAGCAGAAATCGGCGATGACTTTGCAGACGACGAAAGTAATGCCTAGAAGAGGCTAAACATCAAAGTGCAGATAGTAAACAATATGATACACCTGCTGCATTCGTGTTAAACGCTCAATTTGAGCCTTAATTTGAGGGGTAACTACGCCGTTTCCGAGCTCACCGTTGAGCAGTTCCGGGGGTAGATGGCTCAGATGAGGACTTCTGTTAAAGGCCACACGTAATGCCGTAAAATAATAAAATGGAATCATCTGAACATTGACGTTGAGAAAAACCATTTTTGACAGAATTCGTCTTACCATAAGCTGAACCCTCCACGAATCCATTTGTTGAAGCGTTAAAGGTATCGATGAATGTTCCCGCAGCAAGCGTGAAAGGCGAATGAAGTTATACGGAAAGACAAATAAGGACGCAGCTGTTAAAATGGCGAACGCTTTTCCGTCTGATTCGTCACCAAGACTGTTCCTCACATGGCAATATGCTTGCTGGCAATTGGGTGGCATTAAATTCGACAGCTGTCCTCCTTCGACATCATAGCGGTCATAGGGTAGGCCTATTGCTGATATGTCGATTAAGGTCTGAACAGGCTTCGCAGAAGATCAGAAAATCCATTAACCCAAAGCTTCAACCTCACATAGATACCTACCTTGAGTATTATCTCAGGAATAGGGATTATTGACGGAAGCTTAGTCGTGGTATTAGACACAAGATATGGAAGTGGTAAAGGCCAATTGGCTTTATCCTGAACAATGCTAAACGAGATAGTTGCCGAGATCGTTGGGGACGATTTCAGACGCATGCAGACGGTTGGAGCGACTCGAACCGCCAGCTGCTCTACAAACTGTAGAGCTATTCGGGGAGTTGGGCAAATCTTGACGTGACCGCATGTCAAGTGTGCTAGCTGAGTAACCCGTTCTGGAATATTCGCCACACCAGAGGCGGTAATGGCCAATACATGCACTCTATACTCCCATCGGTAAATATCGGTATAATATGGTGCATTGTTCACGAATTCGCTTGCATTTCGAAACGACAGGTCACGAATTCCATCGGTGAAAACAACGAATAGAGCTGGCATTATGTACCACTGCATTCAGAAGAACACTTACATAATCAATTGAATAAAATTTCCACAATAAAGTGCAATGTCAACTTACTGGGATCATCCCTAAGGCAAAATTTTCATATGAAACAGCTCGATGATTGTTCACAAACTGGACCCCGTTCTCAAGTGCTGAGCTAATAGATGCTAGATTACTGGCACGAATTAAGCGTAACTGCTTGAGGAACTGATCGGTGGTGCAATTCCACTCTGTCTCAGGTCCATCGCACGTAACCAGGACATAGTGATCGCACATCTTTACCATTCGGGACCGAGTCGTGACAAACTGATCAATCGTGCTCTTGGCGATGTCCAGTGCAGACATTATTCCGGGAGTTGCCGCCTTACACAGCATCGACGCCGAGTTATCCAGCACGAATACAATTCGCATCGGCGGCGGCCCCATAATTCAAATGATCGAAAGGTCCCGATTTGTTACGATGACATGATGGTGAAACCACAACTTGCCACAGTCAGCGCAGCCGCGAGATCCACACTGGTAAATGATCAAACAGTTAGATAACCGTGGCATAGATGCCACGCAACAGCATCGAGTTCATGACATGTACCCTGTACATGTAGCGAAACCACAGCTCGCCACAGTCAGCGCAACCTCGAGAGCTGCACACCAGTGATAATCAGTTGTATGAAATTTACACAATTAAATGCAACGTAAAGCAAACGTGTTCTTTTTAACGGTTCGTTACAATTTGTAGCGCAAAATGAAGGAGTTGTTCTTCAAAGTGCCATGCTGATTGTGGTGTTACAACAACTGGTAACAGCAGGTACGGTTCCTCGTTACTATTTGTAACAATTCGTAGCGCAGAATGAAGGAGTTGTTCTTCAACGTGTCATTCTAATTGTGGTTTTATAATGCGAAGATCATATCCAGAGTTCGTAGAAACCGGGCCACAAGCATCCGTTATTTTTGTTGGCAATTTATTCCGCGATTCTCGTGGATGGTCCGTATTGAGCCGAGTCTGAATCTTGCTGCTGTTCGTTTCGGAGTCGTGACGAATATCGACGATCGAGGGTACCTGTTTGCTTGCAGACACGCTTTTCAGCTGGGCGGATTGTCAGCAATACCTGTTTTGATGAGGATCACGTGCATCAAATCCACAATCACATCCCCGGTTTTTCGATCCACCTAGGATTATTAGATCACGATCCCCATGATCCAGAGCTAACTACATTTACAGACATCAGAATGTTTTGGTATCTGCGGTATCTGCACGAGGCGAACGGGTCGTTGTAAAGCGGCATCCCATATTGCAATCAGACAGTCAGGGTCTGATGTTGTTTTGCGGGGAAAATTTTCAATTTACCGGTTAATAATTCAATTTAACTATTCCGAATCACCCCCAGGGATCCTGCCGAATTACCAAGGGCCAATCAGGGGTCGCACCTAACCAGGGTCCCGATGAACTGGTTGTTACACCATGAGGAGACGGTGTGCCCCCTCGATGGTGCAGAAGGTTCTACAATTTCTTGCGTCTCGAATTAAATATCCTGGAAACGTCGCTATTTCACTAACAACACAACGATTGCAATTTGTTTCAGCGCAACCTCACAAATCCAAATCCAGTGGACAAGGTGATAAATCTTAGACATGCCAGCGTTAACCCGAATTGATGTAGCCGTCATGAGAAGGAATAGTTGGCGAAACTCGAAAGTTGACGCCCACGTAAACTGTCATTGGCTACGATTTCATGAATATCAATCAGATTGCGATCATCAAAGCAGATCATTAGACACTTTGTTGATACTGTAATCGTACGCGTTTATGGTTTGATATTCATCTGCATGCCCCTGTGGTACCCTTCAGTTCAGATCTACCACCCGACGTCTATGATGGGAAATAATTAATTGCCAATCGCTGTTTTCAAGTTCTGATTGCGGTGTCTGGATTGACATTTCTTAGTTCTGAATCCGTCATGATTGCGGATATATCCTCCCTGCCACAAAACCGATTCTTTACCGCCATTGGCAGCTTCTTCACTCTGGGCTTCGGGTTCACATGACATCTGTCAGTATGTCTAACGAGGCACTTATTCAAAGCGAACGACTTCCCGCATCCCCCCTCATTACACAGAAACGGTCGGATCTTATCGTGAATAGTCCTTATATGGATCTCTAAATTTGCCTTCAACAACTGTTTCAGATATACTGGAGCAATTTTTTTTGAGGGAAATTTTACCTGGGTTGTATATGTCTTAGGGCATTGAGGGCACCAAATGCGACTATTGACGTCGTGAACTTTAGAATGGGATTTCAGTCTTGATCTAGTCTTGAACGTCTTCTGACACGTCGGGCAACAGAAACGATTAGCGTGTTCTTGCTTCAGATGGCGAATTTTATCGCTAAAGTTAGAAAACAACGTTTCCGTTTCGCAAATTTCGCAGCGATAGATTTTTGTTTGTCTGTGGGACTTGACATGTTTAGCCAGCTCCGCTTTCAACACGAAACTTTCTGCACATCCGTCAAATTCGCATGCAAACGCCTTGATCTGCGTATGAGCAAAAGAATGTTCGCGCAGCTGAAAAGCTTTGGCGAACCCGACCAGGCAATGCTCACACGTAAAAGGGAATTCAGAAGAATGTGTCCGAACGTGGCGTTTGAGATGATGGGATGAGCGAAACGCTTGTGTGCATTGGTGGCAAGGGTACGGCCGTTCCCCGCTATGAACCAGAGCATGTCGCCTCAAATGCTCTGGCCTTGTGTACGTTTTCCCGCACGATCCTATTCGACATTGGTGCCTAAATCGACCTGTTTCAGTAACCCACACCAACCATCATTGACCCACGGCCGTTTACGGTCTGTCCTCTCCATGAGTTAATAGGTGCCTGGACAACTTGGACGAGTTTTTGAAAATTTGATCACAGTTAGGATAGCGGCATTGATGGGACATATGATGTAGCAACGATGATTTCTGGCCTAGCAGTTTACAGACTGGTCAACGGCTCAATGGAAAATCAAAGTTGTTCCCACGCGGGAATCCCGCCCAGCCGCCGCTCTTTTTCTGCGTGACTCCGGAGAAAACCCACGAACGATGGCTGAATCTGTGCGCATATTGTCGCTGCTTCACAATGAGCTAGACGACGCGGCAGCAGAGAATAGATTCATGGATTCGCTTGTATAAAATTCAACGAATATCCCCAATATTAATATATTTATTAATGATAATCGATATCAGCATAATTTGTAACCATTCATCATCCATGCGATGAGTGTAAATTAATATCTTCGTGGAGACTCCGATTGAGAAATTCTTCTTGTCCCATAACAAAATCATGGTTGCGCTCGTCTTCTTGAAATGGGGTCCATCCAAGATGTTCGCTTTCTCCGGCATGTCTCCTCTCTTCTGGACTTCCATCGTTTCTCAAATCAACCAGATTCAGCTTGGACTTTTGTTTTGCCTTTCAAACCGAATTAATTATCAAGACATATTCAATTTCGCAATTGCTTACGATTTGAGCGTGAGGCGATGCCCAGACAGCAACCGCTTTATCAAGCGATTCTGGTTCCCCTTGCTCTAACTCGGCGACTGGGCCCAGGTCAAGAACTGTTCAATGCAACTGACATTCTAATGTACCTATTCGTAACCGATCGGGAAAAAATTCAACTCGTACATAGGCGATAATCAAATTGGGAATAATGCAGAAGAACACTGCAACAGGAAGAAATAGCCACATTTTCGGGGTCCCAAGCCTAAATATGTTGGACATCAGAAAGGCAAAATGTGGTATTCTCTTGAGCCTTACATTCGCAAACCGACGCCGATCATATCAGGGGTCAAAATCAACACAGTTGTGTAAACAATAATCCAAAGGAAAAAGACCAAAATCGATAACAACACAAAAACAAGCGATATTGTAACCCATGCTGTGGTCTGTAATCCGATCTCGATCGTCACCAAAAGCAGGCATGCCAGATAAACGGTTGTAGAGCTTAACTAAGTAAACAGGGTAAGATTTTACTTTCACAAGTTTGATGGCGAATTTCACCCAAATGTCAGAGCTCGTACCGTCCCTGGACGCTGGCTCCACCATAATCGAGAAAAGCGCAAAAAGGAACAGGATCACCGCTTGCACGATTCCTTTGAACAGCCAAAGAAGCAGAAGCGGGATGTTGAAGTTGGATTTTGTTTGCCCAGCAGCGTATAAGGATGGGAATCTCCGGGAGGACGATGGATTCACCTCTCTGTTGAATATGGCCACACATAATACAGGAAAAGCTGTGAATGCCATGTTGTATAAAGAACCTGCAATTCAGAATCAGTGTTTATATCTGCGATTTGTTACGCCGATAAGACCTGTATAGGCGTCGAAAAATAACTGTCCGGAAAATCCATTAAAACAGGAAAACATCAACTGTAAGAACGAGACGGTCATGTTTTTATAGAAAGAGTAATTGATCAGTAGAGAAATTCTCCTATAAGACCAAGCCCCATGGACAAGAAGAAGTTGTTTTAGGAAACGGAACTGGGCGATAGCATAATCTGATGCCATCACGGCCTGTAGGCCTTCTTGCCCTTTGAGCACTCTCGTTAATGGTTCACGAAAATTCAGCGAGAGAAGACGTACCAGAGATCCCGATTCCAACGTGAGCCGCTCTAATCATTGGGACGTCGTTGGCCCCATCGCCAATAGCGAGAGTGATTTTTCCATGCTCATTGTCTTTCACCAAAGATACGACTTGCGCTTTCTGTCACCATGCTAAAGACGTTTGAACAGACGAAGTTGTGCTCATCTACCTGAATAGGAGAAACGCGACAGCAAATCACTGCTTTGCACTTTTTACAAAGTTGCAGCAGCCTCAACTGCAAATCCTTTTCTGCTGTAAGTTCTTCAATTGTGGCTGGAATTTCTTTTCCCTGAATTTAGGTTTGAGACATTGAGTTGGTGTTTGTCATCAAGTATGTACCTTGGCCGTCCTCTTACGAACTGGGAACATGAAGCCCAATGCTTTTCCGGAGATGACGAGTCCGAGGTCGTTGGACCCGTCATTTTTGTCCTGGACGACGGCAACGGCGGCATCCATTTCCTGCATTGTCCTTCTCCTGGCTTCATCGTCAGGTAAGTGTTCGTCAATATCGATCACGATTAGATTCCGTTCTCCTTTCATCTTGTCGGTCAGCAACTGAGCCGCACGTCCAATATTGATTGCCGTCTCGACCTGAACGGTATGAAACAATGTTCACAGCATGCATCATATATGCTTGGATTCGCTAAACCTTATCCCCAGTCAACACCCATATTTTGATGTTGGCTTCGGCCAGACTGGCAATACAATCAGGAACTCCATCCTGGAGTCGATCCTCTATTGCGGTGCATCCAATAAAGGTCAAGTTCTTCTCCAGGTTCTCACCGCAAACGTTGATATTATAATCTCGGTTGCCCATAGAGCTTCGTGCTTCTTTCAGGGTCTTATACCAGATGAGAAATTCTTCCTCGGTTAAAAGCATTTCAGCACAGCACAATGTTCGTAAACCGTCCTGGGCGTATTCTCGCAAATGCGCTTCAGCAATCGGCCAGTCTTGATGCTAAAATCAATTCATGTAAAAAATCAAAAGAAGTTCAATATGCAGAACTGGGTGGTCAAACCTTAGATTTTTCCGTTAATCTCTCCAAAATGACGTTGTCAGCTCCTTTGCAAAAGACTTTGATGGAATTGTCCCGGGAATCGCGTGCTACGACCGACATGCGTTTACGCGTGGAATTGAACTCCAGAATGCACAGAATATCGAATCGAACCAGAGCCCCCCTGATGTTGACAAGGCAAGTTTGGCCATCAACAATCTCGTCCCCAACATGAATGTTTCTCTGATGCCAAGTAAATCAGAATGACATAGTGCCAGAATTGTCACCGCTCACCGCTTGCCGTTCATAGAAATAGTATTGCAAGTTTCGTGCAGCGATGACCAGAGCGCGCTCGTCAGGTGACGACGCTTGATAATCAACCACATCAGTATCAGGTCGGACCTCGCAGATTACCTATTCTAAACGGTCAACAACCCGCTAAAGAAGGCACAACAGTGTGAAGCTACAGTGTGGCAGACTGCGAGCAATGTCAGAAAATCATTCATGAGTTTTCCATTTGGAGCATTCTCCTCAATGTGCCACAACGGTCGATTGTCACGAAATCGAAAGTTGGCGTCTTGTGCTGGCAAAGACTTATGCGTTGGCACGATCGGCTTCGATTCGTTTTGCCCCAACATCTCTCCAGGACCGTATTTCACCCCGCCGACGCAGCACCGTAAAAACTCCATCTTATCTGATGAGCAGTTGTCAGTGGCCACAGCATCGTTGGTTTTCTCTCTTTTTACTCTGCGTCAAGGTTCCCGTTTTATCTGAAAACAGATATTCGACTTGCCCAAGCTCCTCATTCAGATTTGACGTTCTGGCAAACATTGACCTGATTGAGTTAAGGTAGCGGACGAAACCCATTTACCTGGCTTTTGCTGGAGTATCGGTTTCTTCGTGGTACATTCTTAAATCCTGATTGATTAACCAAGCTTGAGTGAATTTAACCAGCTCCATGGACACATAAAGGGAGATGGGGACCAAAGCGTCCAATAAGATTAGATACGTGAACATGGCCAAAATATTATCTCCAGCGGAGCTGCCCTCATCTCCATATTTCAGATATACATTGGTTGTCGCATTGTTCGACAGCCAAATCCAGTTGGCAACTGTTCCGAAAATGCAGAATCCGAACTGCACTGCAAAAATAACGTACAACGCCTTGTCGACGGTCTTCTCAACAGAACTTCTTTTAAAAAGAACAACCTATGGATCAAGTTTGACGGCTCCGACGCGTCGATTCCAAATCATGTTAACAACCTTATTGTTGAGCATCAATTTTGTTTCGATTCCTGTGGACACCACCAGGCCCACGATCCATTTGGTATTCCTCAATGTGCATCCACGAAGCAACAACTGGGTCATTCCGACCGGCTCTTTGTCTTTGCTCAGTCCGGATATCGTACCTTCCCAGGACGTCCTGTCCATTTTCGGGTTCGGCAACGAGGTTTCCACGTCAATTTTGAGCTTGGAAGGGTAATCGTTGGCCTCTGGGTCCGACGGAATGACACAACTCGCAAGAATCGACTTCTTGATTTTTAGATTGGTTTCCCTACAGCACAGCAGTCAGCCAGATGAGCGGTTGGCAATACAGACTTCTCGGATACCCATCAAGGTTGCTGGTCTCAATAGTGCACATCCCTTGAACACCGGCGCTTTGCAGAAGAAGAATATCAGCGGGAAACGCCATGTTATCGGTGACTTTCAGTAGATCCCCAACAACTACGTCCTACAACAGCTCTAAATACTCATTGAACGTGACCAACAGATCTCCGACTTTCCATGCTTTCATCGTCCATATCGTCCCGTTCCAATAGAGAACTTGGGCGTTGTTAACGTCCTTGTCCATCTGATATCTGACGGAAATATCTGAGAAGAGTAGTCATGTTCATGGCTAAACGTTCAACCTGGCAAAATCTTCGAACGCTTCCTTGATTGCCGAGACGCAAAGAACAAACATCAATGGGAGAATGGACACTTCTGGACGCTTAGGGCTGAAGCTCATTAGTGACAGCACTGCGATTATGAGGAAATAAAAATTCGCTTTTTTCCTGAACTGTTCAAACAGGTTCTGGACAAAAATGAACGTTGGGACCAGCTGACGCAAGAAAGCATTGGGCAACCTTTGGAATGAAGTTCAGAAGAGAGTACTTCGTTGTTCGGATATAGTTGGAGCAAAACGAAGTTGAGGGCGTGGGAGTAATGCGCCCATCGAACGATATTTTCCGCGAAGACTCCGTCTGCATGTCACCGCAAACGGTCACCCCTCATCCTGGCTGTCAATGGGGTTTTCCAAGATACCTCTGGTTCTGGAGCGACCATTGCCCGAGACAGATGCTCGTTGGTGAAATTCACGATTGGGCAAGCGCGATGTTGATGGCAGAGGGTTGATGATGATTCTTCCTGTTTGTTTGAACATATGTTGTTGCATTGAATGAGGGTCCTCAGCGAAGCGGGAACGAGACCCGTCACAGAGGTGAGGGTAACACCCCCACCCCCCCCCCCTTTCCGATGGAGAGAGTACAAACGGTGACGGTGGGGAGGATTGGGAGCGGCCTTCACATGCATCGTGTGTGCAAGGAAACCACTGTAGCGTATCGTTGACGGGATAGTGCTGGACCAATTAAGGGAAAACGACCAACGGTGAATTGCGCCATCAACTATTAAGAAATGGGAGTCTGTGGAAGCATCGGGATTTCCTTAGACGATTGCCGGAATGTAAAATCGTCGTCAGCGTGCTGCCGATGGATAGAATCATTCGTTGGAAGGATCCACGGCGTGATCGCAAACAGGGCCGGGAAAGTTTCAGGCGGGTAAAATGTGTCGTTGGTTCTGCGTCTGGATGTCATCAGGGCTTGCCCGTATTCGTGATGGCCACTCAACGAGGTTCAGCGCTAATTGATGAACATACGAGGAAACCGGATGGCCTGAGGGGCAGGACTGTGCGTCATGTGTGAGGTCGTCCAGCTGACGTCCTGGCACAAGTCTGCCACATTCCCTCTTCCTATCGTTTTTGGTTTCACCTGGGTAATTTCCGGGCATAAAAAGTGGTTACGTGTTCTATTGAAACAGATTTTATTTAACGCCCACTATCGCTTTAGCGCCGCAGTTGTTTCCTTTCTTTCTTCGTCCCGTCCATATCGAGGTCGCGTTGTTCTTTGTCGCAGTGGTGGCTGATGCGATGCGTCCGGGCAAACCAATCGTACACAAAGACTTCTTGTAGTTGTCCGGGAGTGAAAGCCCACGCCGTTATAGCTCCCGGTGTCTGAACAACAAGGCTCATCTAAATATTGGTTGCCGAACACACAATTTGCGTCGTTCTTCGGAATTTATTCAGATTGCTTCGATGGGCCGGTTCTTTCCATTTAAACAGTTTCTGTAGATGACAGATCGTTGCGCGATGAAATCATCGATAAAAACTCAGTTGTTCTTATTTGCAATTGCTGGTCGATCAATTCAATGTTGTCGACAGATTGCAACACTGAAGCATTGACGAATTGGAATTCCTCAAATCGTGACTGCAGAGTGTTTCGGTGTTGAATCAGCATTGTTAAGTCATCTTTCCGTGTTTTAAGCAGTGTTGAGACCGCATCCTGAAAAGATCACGATGAGCCACGAGAATGATTGAGGAAACATGTGTATTGTACCTTTGCTCTCTGCAGCTTCTGTTTGACATCATTGACCTCATTTGTCGCCACTTGTAGCTTCTCATCTAGCGTTTTTTGTTTGTGAAGAGTGGCTTCATAGTCTTGCTGCGCTTCAGCGACCTGCAGCTCCGTTGCGCTGAAAGCCGCTGAGAGGTCTTCCAAAGCGCCTGACGCAGATTGAAGGACAACTTCTGAATTCTCCAACGAAGATTCCATGGTTTGGCGCAGATAACCACATTCAGACTGGAGCAACTCAAGGCTAAACCACTATTAACTTGTCGCACAACCCGTATATCCAAAAAAGTATATGTAACCTCGTTATTTGCTTCGAGACCTCTTCTAACTCGGTTTCCACTGCATCGTGCGAGGCCTGGCAATCATATACTCTATTGGAGGCTTGTGAGATGCGAGATTTAGCCTGCTCGATATTTGAGTCGATCACAGAAATAATGGAGAGAACGTCCCCGCTTTCGTCTAATGAAAGCGAATCATAAATGAATCTGAAATTATGGGTCAGCAAATTAACGTTCTTGGGAATAGCAGATCACCGTATTGCTTCAAGACGTAATTCATGCTCCACTCGGTCCATCAACAGCCGAGAACGCCGGAGGTTTGAATCGTAGAGATCTTCTCCACTGCCGGCAGAAACAGAAACGGATGCATGCTCCTCTATTAACCTATAACGAAGCATTCATTTGAGCCATTCTAAGTGTTAAAACTAGGGGTTTTACGCTTGTATCTTCTCTGATTCATGATCCATGCTCTGCTTCAAAGAAAACGTAGAGGTACCCTTCTCGACAAACAGTTCGGTTAAAAACGTATCAGTTTCGAGTCGCATCATCAAACTCACATCCAATTGTCCAGGTAAAATTGAGGAGAGCTGGTTACCCAGAGACTCAATAGTATTTAACTGAATAACCAAGTTGTCGCGGTTGGAAAGCAATTCTTGACGTTGGCGGTTATAACGCGATCGGTCTTCAACAAGTGATGCCTTGCGACGTGAAAGTTCCTGATTAGCAGTTGGCGTTTGTGGTCAAGCAGTCAGCGTTTGTCAATTACTTTCAGTGTGTTGGCGGCTTCAATGACCGAGTTATCATGGGATTCGATCTAAACCTCGTAAACGGCCAAGAACTGTTACAACAACCCTCATTTACCTGCTTCAAAAAGTACTCCTTTTCGTTGCGAAAACGTTGTATATCATCTTTGGCCCTGAAAATTGATTTGGAAAGGTCCGATAATTTCACGCCTAACCCAGTCCAGTTATGCAAAGTCTTCTCTGCCTCAGAACCTAGGCTGTGGGATTCTTTCTGATATGATATCACCTACCACTGTGAACTCAAAAGCAAATTCAGCACGAAACAAAAATTACAACGCTCACCTGCTCTTGGACAGCATTCAGGCGAGTTTGTAATGAGTCTTGATTGGATATGAATTGTTTATATTGCTCCACTACGGCTGCGGCTGATGTTGAATGGTGCTCGAACGCATCTCGGGCTGAAAAATAAGAAGCTGCTGAAACTCGGAGAGACGACAACAATAATTCCAGCTGGATGTTGACTTAGTAAAAGCATTGCAGAGTGTGCTGAGAGAAATTACCTCGTTGTGTTTCTTTTTTCTTTGAAACGATCCATCAATGACGAGGTTGGCGCTTTCTTTGATGTCATTCCAGCTGAAAAAATCACGTAAGCCATGGTTAACAACATAACTTTGAGAATAGAACCGCTGAATTGCAGAGGTAGCAATGTCATTGCCAGTTGAGGCAGCGGAAATCCGACCGCGGTACTTCGCGACTAAATCTTCATTGGCAACGGAAAACTGAGGTTTTCCTAATTCCGCAATTGCCTTCTCTAACGTGTCGAAGACCGATTCCAGATCCTAACTCTACAGGTTTAGATGTCAAATTCCAGATTGATTTGATTTCGAGCGAACCGTCACGTCAGATTCCATTCGGCGCGAGGTGGTCAGATTGATGGTATAAGCAATGACTGCGATCAGAATGGCAGCGAACAGGACGGTGGCCGCTATTCTGGGGCTAAATATCGAGTAGGGCCTCTGTACTGGTGAACAGCTCGGCCCTGGCTGTTTGATGCACTCCAAGAACTCCTGTTAGCATCCACAGAATCAATCCCCATATATGAGAAACGGCAAACCCAGCTCCTAGAACGACTTCTGGATTCATATAGAGAGGGTCGGATTTGAAGGCGTTTCCTGGTACCGGAGATGTGAAAGTGGTGACCATCCTTGACGCGCGTACGTTGGTCAACAGACAATCCACTGAATGAGCACAGTCAAAATTCCATGGAATTGATTCAAAAAGCGCGCGTCCCTCTGTCTATACGTCCCCTCGGACTAAACTCACTCTGCAAACAATGTTGCAAAAACCATATTGACATGGTCATAATTTTGCTAAATCAATCATATTGTGACAATTTTTTTGTTAGAAGCCAATCGATCGCTGTTGGAGTGGGTCACACTTGAAGCAATGCCAAGCAGTGACGTGGGAAAGGGTGGGGATTCTCGAAGGATAAGACGTAAGACCCTTGAGCAAGCGTCGGGCATAGGCAGCCGTTTGTGTATTCAGGGTCCAACTTGAGTTCGATATCCTATTATGGAAGCCCTCCAGTATTGGTGAAAACAAGCCCAGCTGTTTGAAACAGTTGATGCACTAACTGCGTTGATAGGATTCGGATAAGAATAAAAGGTAAAAGAACATGGCGAAAAACCCAACTCATTGAACTCTCATTGATGAACGACGATACGAAATAGGCTCGAGCTGACACAGCCTCTGCAAATCGGTTGTTCATATAATCAACCTATCGATACTTTTGTATAAACATCTTCGTTAGATATTCCTGTCTTGATTTCGCAATCAAAGGACCTTATAGATATCGATCTCGGCAATTGATTAGCCCTTGATGAAAATAAAACAAACTGCTTGTTGTCAACATGAAACTAGGTTGATCTAACCGTTGTAAATGCTCTTCCCAGATACACCAAACAAAACCTATCTGTGCCTGCACCAAAATCCTGGCCGACTCGATGCAGTTAGGCTATTTGGACATTTGTTTTATCGCCAAATCTGACTGCATTGTTTCGGCCACGGATAGCGTACGGAAAGCGTTTGAAGAGACAAGAAAGGAACTCGTTACGCGCACTGGATTTGATTTACATCTGTGGCGACTGTGGTCGCGTTCCAGTCCCAAAGGTCACTGGCTCAGTCTGTCAGCCGACTATTGTGCGCCATAGGAGCAGTTGAGCTGGACCTGGACGTTCTGCCCACCTGACGAATTTACGAAACGGGCCATATTTTGAGATGGTGTTTTTACATGTGAAGAAAGGGGAATCGGATGATTTTCTTCACGAATGTCATCACACTGAGTTTGTTGAAGAAGTTATCAATACTGTTGTTGAGCTACATAATCGGCGGCGCCGTCTGGCGTTCGTTGCCGATAATATGCAAGCCCTATCGGAATATGGCCCCATGCGCCCAGAGGTCTCAATATATCCCCGGTTACCGATATCCTCGTTCTGCTTCTCAGGTTTATTCAGGAAGATCGAGGCCTGGAAGGAACAAGTGATCCGAGTGGTATTCGTGTTGGAACTGCACCAGATCCGCATGCTGTTCAATCGCTTCAAAGATGTGCCGCTGATGCACGAGCCTTGATCAGTAGCCAACAGGTTTGTTACAGTTTGCACCCCTACGCCACGTGGGTTCACTCGTTTTTCTTAGGTCCTGGCTCGAGTCGTGTTGACTGCAGATGCCCTAAACGAGTGCGAAATGAACATGCGAGGCGCCATAACAATCGCATATCCCCAAGGTTTACCAGCTCACGACGTCCTGAAGTCATTCCAGGAAAATTGCATAATTGATTGTATGTTTGTTTTAGTACATAGCCTCATCGCATTCAGCAAATTTCAGGGTCGTTGTTGGGAAATGACTACATGAACGTGAAAGACGCAACATTGTGGTTTGCTGGTAAGCGATGGGCCGCCACAGCGCCAATCAGTCAATACCTCGGTGTGAACGCTAAAACAAAGGTTATTGTACGTCTTCAAAGACAAGCCAGCGGGTAAACATGTCGTGTCTGCAGTAAACGGTGTGCTGATGGTTCGCATGTTTTAGGGCTCCAGTTCGAGAGCCAGCCGTCGATAAGGAGACGCAGAAAGCGATGATGGCTTATTACCATAAGAAACAGGAAGAAGAAAAAGTAGTAGCGCATTCGGTGTGCCCAAACCTTATTAATAATCTGATATCTGCATACTAGAGGCTTGCCGAGGACAGTCAAGATGCATATTTGAACTCAGAATGGGCGAATACGAAACAGGTGAAACAGCAATTCCATGGACTGAATCCAGGTAGTATCAAATGGCGTCCGTGATTGCTCCTTTCACCCTTCAAATAAACTTCCTGCCATCTCGTTTTACACCTTTCGTGAAGCGTGTCGATTCGGGCTTTCGCCGATGTCGCATTAATGGCATGGGCGACGGATTTATGAGTTGTTTGCGCTGCCATGAACAGTCCTTGTGGCGATTGCGACGTGTTCAATGTGACATCTGTTTTTTTTTGTCTTATTAGTAAGAATGCAGTCCCTGTACGAGAACACACCGTCGACCACGACTGCTCGAAAAGTGGCGCCATTGTCAGATTAAGTGGTGCTTTTCCATTGTTGGGTGTAAGAATTCTTGATGTTGGCGAGGGTTCCAGCCATGACAGCAATGCAGTAGACTGTTACTCTACAGAAGCGACATGTACAGAATCTAGTAGAATACCCTATGTTTTGGACTAAAAACGGAGGGTTCAGTTTCGTGTGGCACGGTCTGCGTTTTAAATTTCTACCATGTTATTGTGCATCAAGTAAAGCTGCAATCAAGCACCCGACGAACCCATCCATTTGTCCACCATCAACTGTTCCCTCCAGCAACAAGCTCATAGCATGTCAAACCTGAGTCCGGACGCGTTCGAGCTCTGCTCCAAACTAGGGGACATATTACAAACGGCTCTCGCTGCATCGGCGGGTGACACCACAGGCGACTCCCGTGCCAAGCATGCAAACGACAATACGCGTGAAACTCTCTAACATTGAAATCGCCATTGCTAGTCAAGACTCCTGGTTCCCATTTCCTTGGGGTCGCGGCGCCGTCTGGGAGAATGGGGGTTTTTCGCTATACCCTTTCTTGGTTTGATTGGTCGGCCGCGGCCGAGTCCG